>JAVQJD010105938.1:0-62443 GCA_036023655.1 Nannoperca australis
ACACACACACACACACACACACACACACACACACACACACACACACACACAGTGTGTGACTCAAGGGAGAAATTGGAATTTGTTTGGTGAAATTAGGTCATTACTTTTAGATTAATTGGATCTGTTGGATTTGGTGTGCGTGCTATAGCTGTCTGCTAATTACCCTGGCTTGTTTGTTCTTGCAGCTATTATGGAGGTCCACGAGGATTTCTTTGTCTATAAGAGTGGGATCTACAAACACACTGACGTCAGCTTCACAAAACCTCCACAATACCGCAAACATGGCACACACTCTATCAGGATCACTGGGTAAGTTACCAGTATACAGTAACAGTGCAAAACATTTAATATCGAACCTTTTCCCCCTGTTTTGTGAACCAGTAGCTTCTTAGTCAAGCCATTTATGCCTAATTTTTCGCTTGTTAACTTAAAGTTAGTTCCCTCCTCTCAATCCAAGTCTTCATGTGTCTGTTTCCACTGTTGCTACATGCTCAGCTGATGCCATTTCAGCAGAAAATGTGTTTACTAAGGATGAATCAGGTTTGAATTGAGTAGCTGCAGGTATCAGGCTTGATTCAAAGCTTTACCTGCACGTGTATTTGCACACATGCTCCCCTCCCAGTCTATTGCTCTTGGAGACACACCTTGGCTCCGCTCCTCCGTCTAGCCCCAGACAAGGCCCCCTCCCCCTTCCTTCTCTATCTAGTAACTACGGCGACCACAAATATGCAGGCGGGTAGACGGCTAACACACCTGGATCACCTGCCCCCACCCTCTGTGTCTTGTTATTCCCCGTCCTTCTTACTTCCCTGCCATGTCTCCTCTCACTCTGTGGTGTCTCCATCATCACTCCTCAGCTGGCCATCTGACTCACTGACCGTCCCGCTTCCTCACTTTCTCTCCTCTCCACATCCAAGCCAAAACACTCTTGCTATCATTTAGACCATCCTCAGACAGACATATGGTTGTTTGTTGACGATTTTATTGTGTTGTTTGGAGAGCAGTGAGAGGCCAGGAGAGGTTTTGACTTGTAAAATAACCAGAAACATCCTTTTCACTCTTCTCCTCTGAGTCATCCAGCTGGTTTTGAAGTGTGTCTGCCGTGACAACGATATGTTTGCCGCTCACTAGTCTCACCTTCCAAATTATAAAAATAAGCAGCTACCTCGTAATGGGTTTATAATGGCGGATCAGGAATATGTGTTTGTGAGCATTTGACTGTACTTTAGTATCTCAGCGTCTTGACTTGCATATCAGAATCTCAGTGCAATGATAAAAGCAGTCTCTCTACTTTTATCTGATTGGCTATTGATGAAGAAACACAACCCATATTCAAGCATTTATATGTCCCTTTTCGTGTGCAAGTCTTGCATGTACATTTTATGACGTTTTATTTTATGACATCATATGGCATGTATAGGCATGTGTGTGATAAACACTCAAGCCTCCTACCTGTACTTAGCTTGTTTCAATCACATACTTTACGAGCACGCACTGTTCTAAAATGTGTTCTTGGAAAACTGTGGATGCACACGTGTGTTCACTATGCTTATGTCAGGATCATTCTGTGTGAGATATAATTACGTCTCTACAGCCTTTAGTCAATCAAAAACCTGCGGAGGTATGAAGGCTATGAGATAAGGAAGATAAGGATGGGGATTCCCAGCTTTCCTGAATGCCTTCTGCTCTTGGGCTCCTTCTACTGATGCTGTGATTCATCACCGCTCGCTTGGCGAGTGGATGTGAATATACCAGCGACACGGGTTTAGGGACGGATGGAGCGAAGAGAGGAGAAAGGGGGGGCTCATAGTGTTTTGAGCTCCAACCTGCCAGCCACAGGCATCAGTGTGTTTACATAGGCCAAATCCCATAGCGATGCGTTCCTTTAAGCCCAGTGCCTGGGAAAGTTTGTGGAAAGAGCATTGAGGTCCACTGTGGTGGAAAGGGCATTGTCTAGGCTGCTGATCCTCACTGTACCGGACAGAGAGAGGGGGATCAATCCTTGGAGAAGAGGTCAGGGGTGGGCTCAGGGGCGTTGGGGAAGGGCGGGGCACATGGGCACAACGGTATGCCCATCATTGTTCCCGAGTGAGCTGATTGGAGGCCAGATAAGAGATCAGCAGTGGTCCGATTCTGTCTGGCTCTGTCCATACCAATAAACATGCAGGCAGGCAGGCATGCATATGGGACGACACACACCTGCAGGTGTGTATGCACCTTTACTCACAAACACAAATGCGATCACTTTAGTCTCTTTCAGATTGTAGTTGGCATCTGTTGTATGTACACAGCTATTTTTAATGATTCTGCTTGGTCAATGTGACGTCTGACTCCAGTCGGGTAAACACTGAACTAATGAAGTTGCTCACTGATAGAAGTTTGGCACTATCTGCCAGTGGTGTGGTGGCAGGCTACTGAATTGGCAGCGTCAGAGACCAGCCACTCTATTTCCCAGCATTCCTTTCCCTTATAAAAGATAACAAGCGATTGGGCACCAGAAGTCTCTTGGGAAGCGAAAGGCCTGGATTGCAAAAACAGAATGGGAATTGGCTTCGGGAGAGTGTTTTGATCATGATAAGCAGAAACGGCGGGCGTCGAAAATTTTGGCAGTGGCTAAGTTAAGACCAAAGTGCAAGGCATGATGGGAATGTGTGGGCCTTTGCAGAGGTTTCCTGAGAACACAGCTGCTTGAGAGGGATAAGCGTAAAGATTGGCCTCCAAGTTCAGATTCACACATGTATATTTGTGTGTTTTTCGTCCGTAGTGTTGTTGTCTGCTGTTTGTGCATTGACTGGGTTGAGGTGGCGTTCACTTCCTTGTAACCTGCACTCTCCTTCCTGTTTCATGTCTGGAGTACGGAAATGACAGGGAAATTCCATGTTCTTGGAATTGGAATGATGTAGGAGTGCAACTAGGCGGTGTCCAGCCACAAATACTCTGTTTTCAGGATGTTGTTAATAAGATGAAAGATTTTTCTTTACTCTCCCCCTCACTTGAACACTACTTATCTCTCATCCTGCTTTTCTTTATCAATAATGCCAAGCGTGTCCTAGCCAGACACATTCCTGAGATTTGTTCACATCCGACTGGTTTGTTGGAAAGCATCCATGCTTACATATACAAATAGCCGAGCAACTCTGACACAGCTGATTTTATGTCTGTATTTGAGGATATTTTGCTGTCCTGTTGTTGTTGGTTCTTTACCCAAATACATTTTGAGTAACCATCCTGTCTGTTTTGTGCACCAGGTGGGGAGAGGAAAGAAAGTTTGATGGAACATCAAGAAAATATTGGGTAAGTTGTTCATTGTGCAAAACAAACACACATCTTTCTTGTCCAGTCATAAAAACTGTGATTTTTCCTTCCCTAGCACTGTTAAACGCTCCCCTTAAAAGTTATCTTGAATTAGCATAAACCACGCCCAAAAGGCCTCAAACATTGTACTTTTTTCAATGATAAAATAGAATTTTCAAAGGGGGTATTTGACAGTGTTTATTGCCTAATGTGCATGAACTGTACTGTATATTCATCATCTGTACTAAATTAAAATCTCCTTTGCTGCTCAGATTGCTGCCAACTCCTGGGGAAAGAACTGGGGAGAGAACGGCTACTTCCGTATTGCTCGTGGGGACAATGAGTGTGAGATTGAAACATTTGTGATTGGTGCGTGGGGCAGGATCACGATGGAGGACATGCACAACCACCATCACCACCATCGTCGCCGACACATTTAAAGACACACAGATCTTAAAACGCCACCGAGACCTTTGTTTTTGATCCCACCTGTAGCTGGGTTTTTATCCCAGACGAGAACCACACCAAGAGTCAGAACTTCAGCACATCCCTTTTCCTATCAATCTGGCTGGGACTTCCACAAAATCAACCCCAGAGCCCCTGAACCCTCTCTTTTTATATAACATGCTTTACTCTGGGCATCAATACAACCCGTCTTCTCCTCCATCTTTACTCTTTGAAGAGAGCAACCCTCCCCACTCCCTCTGTAACTCAAGGTTAATGGCACCAAAAAACAAAGACAAACTAAGCTAAAGCTCTTTTTTATGTCGTCTTGCAATTACGCACCTCAGGTACCTACTGATCCAAAGACCACACTTCCCAGAATCCTCAGTGTAATATCTGGTGAAACATGTTCATGTCAAATTTGGGTGATGACAGAGGGAGAAGCTCAAGCTGATCTTTTCATTCTTTGTGCTTCTTTGTCAACCTGAACTTTTAGTCTTATCTAGCTCTAAATCTATAATCCAGACAGACCCAATGTCAGAGGGACAGTGTGGAGAAGAGGACATCTGAGAGCCAGATTAGCAGACATCAGACCCGTTCAGAGAGTCACACCCAGCCGAACTGTGTAACATGATGATATATCATAGATGACTTTACTTACATTTACCTGTCAGCTATACATAATGGGTAGTTGGGCTCACTCCCTCAGTTTTAGAGAGGACACTTTAGTTATTAGCTGCAGGCGTTAGAGTTTCTCTCACGTTCCACTAAGAACGTGGAAACAGTAGAAGATTTTATATGAAGTATAAGATTACACAAGATTACAAAAATTCGGATTTGGGATATCAGGAGGATTTACAGTGCTCTCGACCATAACCACCAATCAAAATGGCTCCCAATACCATTGGACATGTTAAAGCAATTAAATAATGAAACAGGCTCAATCTTGGACCTTCGTGTTTATACTGGAAAGGACTGTGTCAGAAGATAAAATTAAACATGTATTATTTGGTCTTGGCTGCAGGTGAAAAAAAAAGTCACCATGAACAATGAATGATTCTTGACCCCACCGTCTCATTGAAAATTAAAAGACAAAGATTGTAATGCCTTAAAAAAAAAGAGATGTTTTGACCACTGCAAAATCATTTTTAAATGTATATTAGTCTTAATTTGCTCAATTCTGATACAATTTGAGCTAAAGAAGTTTTATTTTATTACTTGTTTAAGGATGTACTGTATGTAGTAACTTTCATAACACACTCATCGCTCAGTCGCTTTTCTGCTTGTGCTTTTACATAGTTGTGTTTGACCACAGCGAGGAGGATACTGCTGCTAAAGTCTGTGCTACAGTATTTGACTGTGGAGTCTTTAGTTTGATGCATTTAAAGTGTAATAAACATGTAAATCCACTTCTAACTAACGCTGCAACACCGGTTCAAGTTACACATGTTGCAGATGAGCTGTTTGGCTATGTTCTCATTTTATTTTTATTGTTTTCTGCTGGAAAGCTTAATGTGTTTCAGCTTTTCAGCCATGTGCCTATCTTTGCTACAGTACCACAGTGCTTTATGGTGTCTTTATTTCAACTGGTTACAGGCTGATTGAGGGATTTTCAGATCTTTTTTGAGCACAGCCTCACTTGAAAAGGAAAGCATGGTGTACTATTACCACTTGCCTTCAATTACATCCTGGTGTGCTTCAGCTGTGACTTTAAAAGGCTTTTCAGTTTCTATATCATCACGTCTTGTGATATTTAATTTCCCTCTATCATGTCCTTCAGGCTCAGATAGGCAGATAGGCATAAAAGCAAAGAGAAATGTCTGGATGGACAGGCAATGTGCAATGTGGCGGAGGGGCTGTAGATAGATAACCAATTATTGCATGTTTCTCATGCAATGTACCGAATCTTTGCTTTCATTCTTTCATTCTGATTTAAGCAGGGAAAGATAATCAGCAGCCCATCAACATGAGATGCACAACAGGTTTACAATAAATGACAACAAGGACAATGTGAAACTGAGCTCTTTGGCCTGAAGAGTGATTATTCTGTCAGTAGAAAGAAGGAGATTCCTCTTTATATATTTTCATCTGTGGGCATGTTGCTATAGCTCCTTTACAAGAGAGAAAAAGATCAATGGACAAAACTTCCGTTGCTAAAATCATTTGTCTTGTGATTTGTCTTGTTTGTTTCATTAAAATGTACACATATTTTCACCAGTGAAGTTGGGAAGGCTTTACTATTAATTTACAAGTTACAGACAGCAGGACTAGCGTGTCAATGACCTGTGAAAAGTAGACAAGACATTTTCCATGCAGAAGGAAGTATTGGAATCTGACCAAAGCTGGAATCATTAAATTTCCGTTGAGTGGAGACGTCGTATTGCCAGTGTCCATTTATTTAGCTTACAGTATGTACAGTATGAAAAAAGGGGCAATAAAAACCGTTATAGAATTCTAAAGGAAACGTAGCACACGAACAACACGTGTGCTACGTTAATTATCATTACATCTAGATTAAGGTTTAAATGGGACCAATGATAACTGTATTACTAAAGATCCTCTGCAAAACACAAATCTGTTCCATAGAAATTTACTTTCAGCAACAGTTTTCTTCAACTACACAACCTCTCCTCCAAACCCCCACCCAAGGAGCTGCAGCAGACATCCACTCAGAAGTTGTGTATTTTATGCAAAATGAACCACTCCATATTCACAGATGTGCAGACTTTATTTATGACAAGATGTGTAAATTATATACTGTTATTCTTTGTTTTCCTGTGCAATGTTTTATTATCTCTCTGTCTCTTGTATTGTCTACACTAAATTGTAATACCACATTAGTGTCACAATAAATTCTTTCCAAAACCACACAGCCTCATTGTGAACACTTAAACTATTACAGCATTGAAACAAGTGAGAGAGAGTCTTATTTAGTGTGCATTTATGTAGGTAAGATGGTAGAGAAAGTGTGTGATTTTTAGGAACGTCAGGGATCAGTGAGCCACAGTGGGAGGGACTGGGTTCATGGGGAAGCTTCATGGGACGAGGCCAGTTGGGATGAGGATAGTTTTTATAAGGTCCTACTGTGTCAGCGCACTCTTCCATCACTGAGAGCAATAACTCTAACCATCAGTCAGTGGGAGACCAGGCCAAAGAGATGCATAATTGATCATAAATACATGTGCGATATTGAAGCCAATTAAAATAAAAAATGCACACATGCTTATAAAATAAGTTTGGCTCTGAATCATATCTTAGATTTTGCCTAACTAGTAGCCACAGATCTCTAACTGCACAGTTAAAAACTGGAATTCATCCTCCAGTCAGATTCAACGTGAGTTCCATGTTTTTGTACTATACAAACTTTGATGATTTAAGATTCTGTATTATTTTATACATTTTGACAAAAAAAGTATTGTATGTGTTTAGGTTACTCTAATCTCTCCAGTATATACAGTAAATGTTTTTGTAGGTTATTGGACATGAAGATGATCTGATTGTGAAAGTTGTTAGAGTTGATTTTCTATATTCATGGACTTATTGCAGCACCCTGGTTTTGGTTTATATGAATCTAAGAGGCTTGGCATATCTATACAGTGTGAATGACACAATAATAAAAACTAAATGTATTCATTTGTAGATTGAAAACACGTGTTTGTCCACGTGTGGCAACTGTACTCCCTTGTCATGTGTGTTTTCCTTTCAGCTAAATTAACCTTTGTTTGATTATTCAATTCAATTATTAAATTCTCTAAAAAAGAGTTTAATCTCCACTCTTAGCACAGTTCTTCAATAAATACAATTTCCACCAACTCCCGAAATTCACCAATTCTGTAAATTTGTTTGGTGTGTAAGTGTGTCTGTGTCTCCATGTCCCACGTAAACACCTGGGTGAACATCTGCCTCAGTGAAGGACAGTGTTCCAACCTGGAGAGAGGACACCTTTCCTGTTTGAAGTGAGAGAAATTGCAGGTCTGTAAAATTAGCCATATTGAGCAAATTGTCATATATATCAACAGGCTCTGTCAGTGAAAACTACCAGGTGTTCTCAATGACATCATGTTCAACAAACACTTCGGCTAATAGAAGGGTGAGCAGACCTGCTGTGTCCAGCACAGACGCCTTGGAGGGGTGACCTTAACCTTGCATTCCTCCATCGAATCGCTCACCTATGAAACGTTTTACGTTTTGCTTGGGCTAGTTTCTGTTGGTAACACATGAGCTGTTTTAAAAGAAAATGTGTTGCAATTTTACAAGTCTTAAAAATAAGAATTTCTCAGAGCAAGAGAAATGTCGTGCTGCTGAGATCATTCTAATTTTCAATGCCAACTAGTTTCACAATAAAGCAGAGTTAATATTGCAAATGTACAGCACAATGAAGAAGATGGTGCTGCTAGTTTAGAAATAACAATTTCATATTTTGTCTTACTGGATTAAAGAAATGTTGGTTTTTGTATGGTATGTTTTGAGATAAAACATACTGCAATTAAAAAATGTCACTGGCAATTTGTCTCCCTTATTTGGGGATGAAAAGACCAAGACTTTCTAATCTTTTACTATAATCCTTCACAAAAACACACACATACAAACTACTCATTGTGGTCAAAAACATTGTGATAATTGCTCAGAATTTGCTTAATGCAAATATCCACACAATCCTCACTTCCTCAATTTCTACAACTCCATTGCTGTAAAACCTCCCGTTATATTTCTGCAGTAAATATTAAAAATCATTTAGTTCATTTGCTAAAATGTGAACATTTGCCAAGTTATCCCACGGGCTATTAAGACCTGGCCTTAGAATAATCTTTACAGTGGGTTATGAAAGCATCTGGAGAAAAGCACACAATATTACAGAGCTTATCTCTTCCCAGCAGCCACAGGGCCCAAGTATGGAAACTTGGATCAAGGGATCTGTCCAGTGACTGTTTACATTTCACTCATTGTTTCTG
The DNA here is from genome assembly GCA_036023655.1 of Nannoperca australis. NCBI lineage: Eukaryota > Metazoa > Chordata > Actinopteri > Centrarchiformes > Percichthyidae > Nannoperca > Nannoperca australis. The sequence continues at coordinate 8,691 of JAVQJD010105938.1, forward strand.
CGTCACCTAGTAGTCAAAGCATTCATTACCTCAGCAGCTACTGCCCCATTCCTCCCAGCTGATGGTGAGGAATGGACACGCATGCAAAAAAAGGAGGAAACAGTTATTAAAGACAGAGGCAGTTGGAACAATCAGAGGCTGGAGACCCCACCCTGGTCCCCCGGTCCAGGAACATGATCTTCTTCTCAGGTTCTATGTAGCCTGTTCTGCACACACATGCAAACAAAAACAGACTCCCATCTTTTTTCCATGCCTGTACTTGAGCGTACTCAAGGGATGTCAACAAACATGTTGTGGAAGATCATGCTGGCTGCCAGAGGCAAAGCCCTTTTCCATGAACAACAACCTACTAAAGAACACACACTTCACTTTGGGTTTGGGGGAATCATTATCAGAGGTCTGAAGCAGGACCAAATCCAATAGCTTCAGGGGGAATCCTGAGACATATGTACTGTACACCTTTGAATTGTTTTCTGCTGTGTAGATGAATGCTTCCACATGACATACTTCCCCACAATATATTTCGCCAACTACTATAAAGCACTTTGTGAGGGGACACATTGTTTCAGGTGTCTGTGATGCTGAATGAGCTTAAGAGTCAGAGGATTATAACTGTAGATAAGTGATGGATGTTCTTCAACATTGTGCCATCTTATCAGATATATGGTCCTGATTTAATCTGTAATTCAATGCCCACATCCCTCCTCAAACGGTTTAGTGGAGTGCTTTAGTGCTGCCATCTTCTGGTGGTCACTCAGCACAGCTGCAAAAATCACACTAACATTCGAGGACCAACTTTATTGATTGTGCCAATTCACAGTAAGATTTAAATAAGTTAAATAACACCAACATCTCGTTGAAATGATAAGACACATGGTTAGTTTTATTAAGCTTGTTTTTCCTCTATGCTATCATCATGACTATTCCTAAAAAACAACAACAAAAAAATGACTTTTAGATAACATGTTAAGCAAACCGTCAAAGGAGCAGCATCAGACGTCATCTCTTCAGTAGATCAGTCAACACTGTCTTCTGTTTGTCCTCAATTCAAAGTGACATTGTCCTCTTTTAAAAAAAAAAACTAACTGTCTGTCTCCATTTAGCGCGGGCCATTTCCTCTCCTGCATTCACACATTCTGTAGGCACATATGTAGAAAATACCTGCAACAAAGCGAGGCAATGTTCAGTATGTATGTACAGAAAATTGCATTCAGTAGGTCCATAACAATACTTCTGTATTTCTACTACAATCTGGCTTTGAAGAGAAATGTGTTTCCTATGGTTATTTTGAAATCAAAGTTATTTTAGTTTTTGTGCGTTAACACATTTATTTCAGCTTAAATGATCCTTTGTAAATATATTTACATTTTATTATATAGATATATTTCATTCATACTGCATCAATAGGACTAGAGATGGAGGTTATACATATTCGATTTTAACTTTTGTGGTTATTGCTTCTTCTGAGTTTAAATAATAATGTCTGGACAAAGATTGACCCCCGGCCTTTGTCCTTTCTTACCTGCAAAGAAGTTCATGAGCATGGCCACCCAGCCCAGTATGTAGGACCAGGAGAAGCGCCAGTCACCAAAGCGCCTCCCCAGGAAGTTGACTGTCACTCCAGTATAAATGGCCATACCCAGCAGAACAAAGAAAGCTAACAAGGAGATAGTGAGTTACATGTCAGTTATGGTGAAGGTAAGTGTATGCACGTGTCAATTCAGTAGAAACAAGACTCACTGGAGACAAAAAACATGATTCCTGCAGCAAAGGAGCGGTTGAACCTTTCAAAGGACGAGAAGTGAGCAAAGGACATGATGCCGGCGATGATTCCTGCAAAGCACGACATCCCTGAAAGGATCATGAAGGCCCTGGTGGCATTCCAGTAAGCTGCAGGGAAACGGGTAGAAATGATCAAACATGTCATCCTTATAAATGTCTTCACAAACATTTAATTACATTTATTTAATACTGACATAACATACCCCCCCCCCCCCCCACACACACACACACACACACACACACATATTGTCCCATTTAGAGAGGTTTTTGTTTTCTCTCCAGATATGATTATAACTCCAGTTCATAATATGGGCACTAAATAAGCAAATGAACACCCATAAGACCTTCAGTCGTCTGAGTAATCATCTCACTCTCTGCATATGTAACATAATCCAACTGAATAATCCACGTAACAGACCTACAAGATGGGGCAGTACATAGCATCAGACAGCATCTCTCACACTTTTAAGAAAAGCTATGTTTTGCATTAGCTGCGATCACATATACAGTGACTTAGACTAAAACTGTAGGAAGGGTTCAGGATCCTGCTCACATCAGTGTCCAGCCGGAGCTTCTGTAGTCAGTCACACAACAGTATCACAAAATCTATGGGAAAATAGAGCAGCCCCCTCCCCTAAAAAAACACAAATCTTCCTGAGAGTCTTACCTATGCTGTCAGTCTGCATGTAGCACTTGTTGGACATGCAATACCTCCACAGACCCTGGTGGGCATAGTTTCCAGAGAGGCGGTACTGCATCCAGTAGTCGGTTGCAGTGGAGACCACCAACAGGATATTACCAACAATAGCACAGAAGAGGCCCCCTCCCATGAAGCTGTACATCTTGAGCTGAGATAACGGGGCGTCCGCAGAGCAACTGTAATGTAGCGAGGATCAATCATGGAAGTCAAAGGTACTGCAGATATTGTTTGCCATTCATGTAATATACATGTTTGCACTAAATATACGGTCTCAAGACCTGCAACTTGAGGGGTTGAATATACTATAATTGTTAAAATAAACAAACTCTATGAATTAAAATATGTTACATACGTGTCTAAATGTCTAACGACTAAACATTAGGTATCTTAAAAGATGTAATAGTTCTCAACATGTTCATATAAATTCTGCCAACACTTCACAAGAAGTGTGAAGTGAAGTGTGAAATGAAAAAAAGTCAAATTAATTTGTAACAGCACAATAAATGGCAAAAAATAGCACAACCACAATAATGAAAACCAGAGATATGAAACAAACAAATATGAACATGTAACAAACACTTTTAACGCTGCTTTAACCCCTTAATTTGTAAAAACAAAGCTGAGTAGATTCCTACAACCTTTTTCTCAAACATATTTACCTCTTCTTTAGTGGAAACATCACTATTAGTTGAACAGGTGCAAAGCACAACCACAGTAAAAGCTATAATGTTGCAGTTTGTTGTTGTTCCCCTTCCCAATCCTCATGTCACACCAGTGCTTATTCAGCAGTAATGAGGTTTTATCTGATTCTGTCAGCCTCTGTCCAATCACAGTCATCATAAATGAAAATGTATTGCTCTACGATACAAACAAAAACCACCCTGAAATTTGATCCCTTACCTTGTTTCTGGAAAAGCACCCTCTCAACTGCCCACCTTTCCGAGGTAAAGATAGAAACAGTTGGAGGGGGAAAGAGAGAGAGAGAGAGCTGTTGCTCACTTGGGGGGAAAGAGAGAGAGAGGGTCACGGACAATACTACAACCAAAAAGTTGTCCCCTTGTTTTTTCTGTTGATGAAAGCAAAATCCTTTGCAGCATTAGTCTCCCCATGTGGGATGCACTCGAATGAGACACCGTAGGGGCCACATTGCATGTGACCATGTGCATTTGAGTGTGTGTGTGTGTGTGTGGTTTGTGGGGCCTTGGAAAAGGGGTGGTGGTCCATGTTTCTTTTTGGGGGTTTTGTTTGTTTGTAAATGGCTTGCTCTAGAACTGGGGATATGCATAGGTATGCAGGACTGTCGGTGTCAATGCGACATGCTGAAACACACACTTTTCTTTCAGTGCTGTCACACTGTGGCGGTGAGAAGGGAGTGCGCTATACAGGCAGTGTCTGCCTCCCTCTACAATAAGATTGTCTTAACTATGATCAAATTAAAATGTTTATGTCCTGAGCGCTACCTTACAGACAACATTGAGGTAATACTTTGAAATTGAAGATTTTCATCAACTAATGTGACTCACAAAACACATGCAAGTTTTTTCCGACTTGAAGCTGCTGGGTGAATTGGATATTGAACTGGTGAATAAGCATGATAGTATGCTTGTTGAAATATTAAACTCAATTGAAAAATGTCGATTTCTGACTGCTGGAGAATATACTATTTTTTTTACTATAAGTATTTTATTACTATTTGTTTTAAATCATCTTATTTATACACAACAAATAAACCATTAAAGGCACAGTTCTTTACCATTTAGATCTGTTGCTCTTCCTGAGGTTTCTTTCATTTTCTTCCCTGTCAAGGAATCTTTGGGGTTGAGTTTTTCCTTATCCAAATCGAGGGTCGAGGTTATTGTACGCTGTACAGATTGTAAAGCCCCTTGAGGTAAATTTGTGATTTGTGATATTACGCGGTATATATACAATTGACTTGACTTATAAACATTTTCATTATCAATCAATTTCTCAGGTACATTTTTGATTGATAAATCATTTAGCCTCAATGTGCAAACTGAGTTATGTCTTCAGATGTCTTGTTTTGTCCAACCAACAGTCCATAAACCAAAGATATTTAATTTACAATGATATATATATAGAGAGAAATGCAGAAAATCCTCACATTTGAGAAATAAAACCTTTTTTCTTGGTAAATGACTTGTATGACTAAATTATGTAACAATTAACTGGTTATCAAATTAGGTGGTAATTCATTTTCTGCCGATCTACTAGTGGTTTAGGCGACTAATGGTTTCCTCAGTGCCTCTTTAGCTTTGATTTTGGGTAGAATAACATGTTCCAACAACTTTCATGACAGGCCATCTGTTCAAATAATTTATTTTCATTATCATTTAAGCAATATAATTTCCACCTTTAGAGATTCAATCTAACAGACAACTTCTTTATCAAACCAAACATAAACCTGTATGAACAACATACATGTCAGGGGAAATATATTTCAGCCTTATACTTGAGATTGCCAGGTAGATGTGGGAACTCCTGAGGTTCGTTCTGGAAAGAGAGTTGACCTCTTATGACCCGGAAGCTGACGCCAGACCCGAGCTGTTCCATCGGCGGAGTAAAGATGGCTGACCAAGGCGCCGCAGATCCTGGTAATAACAACAATAATAAACCTGAAACATCGGAGGGAACTATTATTAAGGTCACAGTCAAAACCCCTAAAGACAAAGAAGAAATCGCCATCGCAGAAGATGCCTCTGTCACTCAGGTTTGTTGATTTCGCTGGCGGGGAGCTGCCTGGTGCGGTTCACCGCCGTGCTCTAACGTCATGCCCCTGCCCACAACTTCGGCTACGAAGCTAGTTAGCCTAGTTAGCATTTGTCGTCACTCTTGCCGGCTAACTGGGAGTGTTTGAAATTAAAGAGGTTGTGCGTAGTGAAAGTATTACTTCTTGGGCCAACAACTGTTCGGCGGTATTAACGTCGTTGATATCCAATAGAGAGATGTAGCCACGTTTATATTTGAAATGGCTAACCGGCTAGCCAGCTAACGGTAACAGTTAGCTAGTTAGCTTAGTGAGCTTGCGAGCTGAGCCAACGATATGAAGCCAAACAAGTGTCAGCTGACGGGTTGCGCTCTTCCTGTGCCTATTGCAACAATGGCCTGATAGAACCATGGAAGTGGTTTTGGGTGGATGGTATGTCGAATCTCTTTAATTTCTGTTTTCGGCTCCACGGCTTTAAAAAAAAAATGCTAAAGCTTGCTATCAGTCTAGAACATTCTCCCTGCTACCACTGAGTCATTCAGCTTTCTAGGGAATATACAGTATTCTCAGACCTACTGTTGGCTTGGCGACGTGTTATGGTGAAACCATAATGCAATCCATGTAACCGGAATGTCATCATAGTTTCTTTAGCTTGGTTGCCGTCTGGCCAAGCTTCTATCGTGACTGTGTGGTATTAAGTAGCCATTTTTGTCTGGTTACCTGTGTTTCAAACATTGGACTTACATGTCTGACTACCAAGAATGTTTCGTCATCCTTATCTACACACAGCTTTATGTTTGATATACATATAGGAACATTTAGCTTTCTTTAAGACACTTTCATGTTCATGATGTCAAATTGTTAAAGCTGAGCACTAATGTGAGTAACAGCATTCTTTGTTCTGTTCTTGATCCCCAATATGGTGGTTAACATATTTCAGGCAGAAGAGGCTCTACAGAAAACAGTTCTCATTTCTTTGTGGACATAGCAGAACCAGATGACCTGTACATGTACATTACATAATGTTTTTATTAACGTTTGCATGATGGGGACCATCCTTGGTGCTCTCCTTCATCTCTTTCAGTTCACAATTCATATCCTGTATACTTGTTAATATTGTACTGTTTGGTCCATATCAGCACTACTCGTAGCTGATTGGAATGCAGTGTTAAGATCAGATGCCTCTTATTTACAGAGGAAATGAAATGTAATAAGAGAGCAGCTTCCTTCAGGATGAGACCATTTTCTGTGCTAATTATGCTTCAAGTAACAGTCAAAGAGTGAGTGGTTTGGCATATTTAGAGTGCTTAGACCTTTGCTAAGTGCTAATAGGATAAGTACATAGGGCTTTCTTGGAAATTGGAATTTAAGACCTTAAGGTTACAACAGAACAGAAACCCATTCGAACAGCACTTCTGAGGTGTACCATCTTATTCTTAATATCGTGCTTTTCATTTCCTGCTTCTTTCTCACCTCCTTTCCCTCTCGTTGTCCCATTCCCTTTCTCATCTCTCTTTATCTCTTGCTGTCTTTTAGTTCAAAGAAGAGATCTCGAGGCGATTCAAAGCCAAACAGGACCAGTTGGTTCTGATTTTTGCAGGGAAGATCTTGAAGGACGGCGACAGCCTCAGCCAACACGGCATCAAGGATGGCCTGACAGTTCACCTAGTCATAAAGACAGCACACAAGTAAGGCAACATTTTTATTCAAAGCATGTTGGTTAAACAGATGATGTAAGAAGGATTAATTTTCCTTGCAGTACAATCTTGGTGTGGAATTCACTGAACTGCATTTGTTGTTTAATTTCTGTTAAACCTCACTGAGCTATGTACTACATTTCTCCTACATCTACAAATTATCCCTGCAGGGCAGGAGATGGCGGTAGCACCTCCGCCTCTAGCTCAACCTCCGCTCAAGCAGGTAATACCTCCACCTCTAGTCCAGGTACCAACCCCTCCTCCACAGCAGGTTCTACTGGCACTGCCCCACCACCCACACAGACGCCCAACATACTGAGTAAGTCCACCTGTGTGTAACCATTTAACTTCAAAACCCCTTATTAGTTCAACACCACAAAGATAATGTGAGTAACCATCACCCACCCATCTGGCCTCCCTCAGCTGGCTTTGGTGACCTGGCTGGTCTGTCTGGCCTGGGCATGGGCTCCGCTAACTTCATGGAGCTGCAGCAGCAGATGCAGAGGCAGCTCATGTCCAACCCAGAGATGCTTTCTCAGATCATGGAGAACCCGCTGGTGCAGAACATGATGTCCAACCCAGACCTGATGAGACAGATGATCATGGCCAACCCTCAGATGCAACAGCTGATGGAACGCAACCCCGAGATCTCCCACATGCTCAACAACCCTGAGCTCATGAGACAGGTAAGGGAAATGGAGAGGGACTGAATGGCACTTGGCTGTAGAACAGGCACGACTACAGCGGGTTCCCACTGCATTTTGGTCTGTTCATTCCGGATTTTGCCAGCTCTGTTTAAAATAAACATCTGCTGACTCGCCTCCTCTCTCCTGTAATCTCGCTTTCCAGACGATGGAGCTGGCCAGGAACCCAGCCATGATGCAGGAAATGATGCGGAACCAGGACCGGGCCCTGAGCAACTTGGAGAGCATCCCAGGAGGTTACAATGCTTTGCGGAGGATGTACACAGACATCCAGGAACCCATGTTCAGCGCTGCCAGGGAACAGGTATTTGGAGAGGGATGTTTACTGTTCAAATCCTTGTTTTTGTTATGTGTTAAGCCTTGATATGACTTGTTTTCACACATTCTCTAACCTTTGTCATGATTTTATCAAGTGACTACTTGTCACTTGTGTTTTCAAATGTGTCTAATCTCTTTCCCTGTAGTTTGGTAGCAACCCATTCTCAGCTCTAGGTGGGACCTCTGAGTCTGGGGTCCAGCCGTCACGGACAGAGAACCGAGAGCCCCTTCCCAATCCGTGGGGTCCACCAAATTCTTCTAACCCCTCTGAGAGTGGAGGGGGCACCACAGGAAGCACCAGCACCACTGGGGGCACCAACCCGAGTGTGTCCAACCCCTTGGGCATCAATCCTGGTAGTCTAGGCAATGGTAAGACAGAGCAGGCTAAGATTCTCAATACACTTGCATGCTGAGTCATTTATTTACTTAGCCTCTGTACGCATATATATAAAAAATAAACTTTTCTTTTCTGTGCGCTGCAGGGATGTTCAACAGCCCGGGCATGCAGAGTCTACTGCAGCAGATCTCGGAAAACCCTCAGCTGATGCAGAACATGCTGTCTGCTCCCTACATGCGCAGTATGATGCAGTCACTGTCTCAAAACCCAGAGTTGGCCTCCCAGGTATGAAACAGAAAGCAACCACACCAAACATACAGAAAACACCTACAGCTATAGACATATTACAGTGCAGATTCTGGTTATTTAAATTCAAAGCTTACCTAATAACCTTTTGTTATTATGGTTGTGTACCACACATGTAATCAATTGATTATATTAAACTTGGCAGCTTGTAATGAAATGTAAATAGTAGGATCTAGCTAGGCCTATTGAGCATTAGGCCAATAAGCTCAGCTATTTAGTGCATACTCAACAGAGGGGATTGTCTGCAAATAGTTTTTTGCTTATATTAAACAAAGCCAACTGTATTGCAAACAGGAACAGCATTACAGTAGAGTGCTGCACAAACATTGACATAAAAGACCGGGATTCTTCAGCGCTTTTATTTGTTAGGTATTACAAAATTATTTTTGGACCTTTGTTAAGGTGCTAGAACATATGTCATTCAAATATCTATATAAATATACTATTAAGTAAGCAGCATAACCAGATGTGGAGTAAACCATCACCATGACTGTCTTTTTCTCTCTCTGTACCAGGTTTTGATGAACAACCCCTTGTTTGCGGGAAATCCCCAGCTGCAGGATCAGTTCAGAGCTCAGTTGCCCATCTTTCTGCAGCAGGTACAACACACATTTCAGTCCGAAAATGCAATTCTAGTGAAATAACAATGAAGAACAAAGAACCGATTGGCCCATAGAGGGCAATATACTTCAACAAGCCACGGTCCAGGTGTTGTGAAACCTGGCACAGATTCATCTGAACATGCTGGACATTTTTGTCTCCAGGATTATAGATGTCTGCCATACATTTTTGGCTACCGGTTTAGATTTTTTGATAAGCCTCCAATCATTTTCAGAGTAAGAATTCCAGACATTTGACAAGCATGTTGCTATTTTAATTGTGAAAAGTTACATAGTACAGTAAATGGACTGCTTGATCGATTGGTTTATTCATTGCTACACTCTCTGTTTGGTTGCAGATGCAGAACCCAGAAGCCCTGTCAGTGATGACCAATCCCCGGGCCATGCAAGCTCTAATGCAGATCCAACAGGGTCTACAGACACTGCAGACAGAAGCACCGGGCCTCATGCCCAGGTATGCTCTCACAGACAGATATATACGAATTGCATTTATTTAAGGGAAGTTCTTTGTTATTTTTATTTTACAACTCTTTTTTTGGGGGGGGTCTAGTTTGATGTCGGGTGGAGTTCCTGGCGTACCCACAGGTGGAGTTCCTGGCATACCCACAGGTGGAGTTCCTGGCATACCCACAGTAGGGGGCATGCCCACAGAGAACCTGGCCTCCTCACCCAGCAGTGCAGGAACGAACGCCGCCCAGCAGCAGCTGATGCAACAGATGCTCCAGATGTTTGCTGGAGCTGGAGGAGGAGGAGGAGGAGGAGGAAGTGCAACGGTACACACACACACATGCACTGATATTACATCCTTCTCACCTGTATGATTTATTTATTTTATTTTAAGTTCCATTCATTTCCCCCCTGTAGACCCAGACCCCAGAGGTGCGGTTCCAGTCCCAGCTGGACCAGCTGAGCGCCATGGGCTTCATCAACCGCGAGGCCAACCTGCAGGCCCTCATCGCTACTGGAGGAGACATCAACGCCGCTATCGAGAGACTGCTGGGCTCACAGCCCTCGTAAAGACATACAGTACATACTGACACACAGACACGTGCATACATACACACCTGACTCATAAACATACCCAGCATCTACAGAGAACCAAGAGAAATTTAAGTGTATTGTCCCAAACTTTACAGAAGAAACGTGGGCAGGATCTGTAAGACCCTCATTCTACATCTGTTCTCAGATCATTCCCTAGTCCCCATACTTTTCTCTTTTTTGGCATCATCCAACCAGATCTCTGTCTCAGAGTGCTGCTGTTGAGCCGGACTGAACCACTCACCTTGAGGGGGCGTTCTGGTGCAGAGAAAAGGAGCGAAAACCTCTCCTGAAAAGGAATTTCCCAACCATTTTTTCATTCATTGTTTTCTTCACATAAAACTGGAGTCGAGTGTTGCAGACAAACATTTACATAACACAGATTAAACCCATGTGATGTGATTGGCTGTTGGCTCTGGTTCACACATAGCCATTGCGTGGCAGTTTGTTAGCATTTAACTAGCAAGTCAATACATTTTCTGGTATACAGACAGTACTCCTGAACATGAACAGGAAGATACCTGGTCCACACAAACGTTCAACCTCATTCCTCCCATTTTTCCCGTTCTCGACATAAATAGCTGTTTTTGCCCAACAATTTTCACTATTTATTGCAAGCGCTTGAAAAACAAACGACACCCTCCACACTTCCCTAAACTTGTAATTTGTCATTCCAGGTAAAAGTGCCCACTCACTGGTGCACAGTGTCTTTTCCTTCTGAGGCACCACTGCTGTGCCTTCTTTCCTTCCCTGCCCTACAAGAGCATTGTTGGCAAAAGACACTCATTCAGTGGGTTAATTAAAAACCCCCAATAAATTCCACACAGCATCATCCAGAACTGAAACCATAAGCAAATATCACATTGTAGCAGCGCCGAAGCAGAGGACGCTGTTAAAATTAATATGAATGAAACAAACAAGCTTTCCTTTCATTTTAATCTGATTCTTTGTTTTATTTTCTCTTTCTTTTTTTGAGGTGCAGTTAGTACCTAGAGATCATTATGATTTGTCGCGCATAAAGTAAACAAAAAATCAAGTGAGTAAAAAATAAATAATGGAAAGGCTGTAAAAACAATCCTGGTATGGTGGTACCATACGTTTCTAAAATCAAGTTCTAGGTTGTCTTTTGTTCCTTTTTGAAAATCTCAGCATTGTAGTTGTGGTAACCTTGGCAACTGCTTCTATAGCTTTGCTTTGTCTGTTGACCTCAGCTGAAAAAAGAAAATCCATCTCCCAATTGAACATGTTGGAACTAACTTTTAACAGTACTGTACTAAAAAAAAATAAAACATGGTCAAAAACAGTCTACGCCCTGTGTCAGTTGATTATAGCCTTGTGATGGTGCAAGATGACACCTGTCCATTCATGAAAGTTTTCAGGCTTTGAAGTCCATGTAAAGTAATTAAATTTATGCTTCTGTTGTTTTAATATGAAAATATTGTATATTAAATCTGATTTTGTGGAACATATGGTCATATTGACACATACAGTTTGTTTGGTACAATTATACATACAGCTTTATTTTACAGATATTTTTCGCAATAATAGATTTTTGGAAAGTTTGTAAATTGGTGTAAATAATTGGTGATTTGGCAGAAAATGCAGAAATGTAAAATTTCGAGTAGAAAGTTGTTTTTAAATTGACTACTATAGTTAGTACTCAATTGCACACTTCTTTTTAGAAAAGGACTAAGTAATTATGTACGAACCTGTAATATAAAGCATTACCCAAGTATATATAAAACTTGTCAATATAACCATTGTATATTATCTTATGTTATGTCACCATATCACAACTGTATTCTATTCAGATCGTTCCACAAAGCTTTGAAATTATTACATGTTCAGTCAAAATCAAACCTAATCATGGTCTGCGCCTACATCCCTGCAGGCATCAGACAGATGGCAAAATGGCGTCACGTTCTGGTAGACGGATCCACCTGCTGGGTGAGGTTTATGTTCATACAAATGAACTGAGTGAAAGGAGGGCATAAGAGAGGGTGGAGTCTGCTCCTGATGATTACTTGCGAGTGGTTCTACCTGTTCCACCTGCCCCCACCTCTCCCTTGGGTGTCAGCTGATGAGGGATCGGCAGGCCACAGGACTCCTGCCTGCCGGTCTGTCCTCGATCAGTAGTTGCCCCTATCCACAGGTATAGAAGGAAGCAGGTGGGTGCAGCTGAACCTGTTTTTCTCCTCCATTTTCACCTTTACTCTCTCTCCAGTGTGGAGAGAGAGACGGGAGTGAGGTGTTTTTTTACTCTTCTCTTCTTTGGGAAGTAATATTGAAGGTGGCTTCAGGATATTTACAGACTGAAACTGGGAGCCTTCGCCCCTGAATGCAGCATGGGGTCTGACGACTCGTACAATTTTGTCTTCAAGGGTGAGTCATGTTTACTTGACTTGCTGTGACTGTCTAAGAAGAGGAAAAAACATGTAGTGTGTATTGCTTAGACATTAAAGCCGCCAGGTGCAACCTCTTAACTTCCTGCTTCTATTTTTTAATAAGAGAGAGAAGGAAGTAAAGCAGGAAGTAATAGCTTTGTGTTCATTTGGCTGTAAACACTTTGACCTTTGACCCGTTACCATACACATGACCTTACATTCTGTGCTTAACTAAGATAGTGTTAAATGGTTTGTAAGTGTACTTCCACTATGATTTTCCATTTCATTCATTCCAAAGTCAGCCACAGGTTATCTGTCATGTTTGTGATGTCACTGTGTCTGGTGTCTCAGGAGATTGACAGAAAGTCTACATGTGTTTAAGAACATTAAGAATATCTGGTTGAGTTATTGCGTCATTAAAAAGCTCTCGAGGTGATCATGTAAAGTACTTAGAATGAGTGGATTTTGACCCCTCCTGTCTGTGCCCGTTTAGTGGTTTTGATAGGGGAGTCTGGCGTGGGAAAGAGCAACCTTCTGGCTCGCTTCACTAAGAATGAGTTCACTCACGACAGTCGTACCACCATCGGCGTCGAGTTCAGCACGCGGACTGTTCAGCTAGACAACTTCACCATCAAAGCCCAAATCTGGGACACAGCGGGGCTGGAGCGCTACAGGGCGATCACCTCAGCGTGGGTTCACGCATATACACACACAAATATACATGAGTAATAGACACATAGTCAAGAGGTGAGAAGACCCATCAGGTTTTAGCTCAGTCATGTGTGCCAGTGTAAGTAAGACTGATTTCAGTGAATGCAATAAACACACATCACACACTTTTACAACTTCCAGTTTGAATATAAGATCCAACTCATGTATGTTTGGTCTCCTTCACCTGGTGGACTCAGGTATTACAGGGGAGCAGTTGGAGCGCTGTTGGTCTATGACCTTAGCAAACACCTGACTTATGAGAGTGCAGAGCGGTGGTTGAAAGAGCTGTACGACCATGCAGACCCTCACATTGTGGTCATGCTGGTGGGAAACAAGAGGGACCTGGACACCCTCAGGACCGTACCCACAGAGGAGGCCAAAGACTTTGCAGGTCCGCCAAGAACCATTATGTTTATTTTTAAATCTCCAGTGATAAAGCCCTTACTTTATATAACAGGTTTTTTTTATTTATAAAAATGTATCCATATCCATAACATGTCAGTGTTTGTTGATTGTGATCTTTGCCCTCCTTGCTCTCCAACCTAGAGAAGAAAGGTCTCATGTTTATGGAGACATCAGCGTTGGACTCCACCAATGTCGAAGCTGCTTTCAGTGAAGTCCTCACAGGTACAGGAGCTCAGTCGGAGTGCCCAAACACACGTCCTCATTTCACTTGGGCTCTTTGAATTACCTCACTGAAGTGTCTTCATTCTCTCCAGCGATCCACAAGAAGGTGGCCAGCAGAGAGGTCACCCGTGGCTCCATCAGCGCTGTAACCCTCTCCAGCCCCATCAGATCCACCGGCGAGGTGCAGGAGAAGGGCAGAAACTGCTGCAAGAACTCCTAACAGACTGCCGCCCTGTAAAGATCGGCTCTGTCCATGCTGAACCAACATCACGCTTCTCGCTCGAATTTAAGCAGGACAACTGCTTAAACATGAGCCGTCAATGTACAAACCACTTTAAATATAAAAGCTGTATAGTATATAACTCCAAATCAAGAGATGAAATTATGAAGAAAATATATAATAAACAATATATTTCTTGTGGTGGCTAATGGGCCTTTTCTGCTATAGACAACTGCACATTTATTGTCATATCTTATCATATCTTCATGTTTTTAAAGAGGCATAAAGCTTTATTGCTTTTATAAAGGAATGCACTGGGATTCATTTGGAATAAATTATTTATGTTATTCTGTCTGCATGTAATTACCTCACAAAGACATGAATGTATTATCTGCGTTAGACACATTATGTAAACTAGATTAGGGAATAGGAGAGAGGGCTGATGGGAAATAAAGACAGTGGTAGAAGAAGAATCAAACCCTTTACTGAACAAAAATGAGTGATGTCTCAATGTAAAACAACTCTGTTACCAGTTAAAGTGGCGACATTTTATCAGCAAAATATAGTTAATTCATCAAAGTATCAGTACTTGCTATGTAGAATGTCCCCTTTTAGAGTATTATACTATTATATATATTACAGTATATTACTGGGATGTTATATTATTGATGCATTCACATGTAAGCAGCATTTAATGTTGGAGCTGGTCGAGATAAGCCAACTTTTTACTTAGTTAAACTATGTTGGGTAATTTAATCTATACAAATGCATAATATTTTGTTTGTTCATCAATCGTATTGAATCTAAAATCTGGACCTTCAAAGTAACCACCAAAAAGTTCAATATTTTTCTCTGATTTGCACAAATATAACCTAGCCTCACATCTCGCAGAGGTCTTGCTAGTAGACATGACTCCTTGTTAGGGGCTCACACTCAAAAACAAAAGGGAACACTGCTTTACTATGAAGCTGAAGCTGAAGGTGTCCTGTCCCTTCTCTGCCTGTAGGCGGCACTACTGATGCTGTAAGTTTGACTTTCAAGCATCAGAACTGAGCAGTGCGATGCATTTGTTCCCTTTCTCAATTCCTTATTAACACCAGTGTGCCTCATACTGCCATCTCGTCCGGCCGTTTATTCCATTAAAGATCATGCTATTAAGCTCATGTGGGGCTGCTGTCTTGTCGCCATGGCAGCAACCTGTGATGCCCTCTTGACGAGCTAATCAGCGTGCCCGCAAAGTAGGGAATTCATTTACACTTTTCTCACAAATGGTAAATTCATTCGCAGACCTTATGGTTTTATGTGTGTGTGTGTGTGTGTGTGTGTGTGTGAGTGTGTGTGTGCAGATGATCTCCAGACTATGGATGGAATTAGAAAGGCTCATATGGCACGACTGAGAGAATATAAATCTACAGCAGTGCTAGTTAATGACATTCTGGACAGATAGTGCTCTATCTCTGACTCACAGATGTGCATAAGGAGTCTTTACTGTAGTGTGTGTGTGTGTGTGTGAGTGTGGTGTCCCCAAGCAAAATTTCTCTGCCAGAGATCATTTTGCGAAAATGAAATGACCACAAATGCTTTTATTACATTTCTTTAATGAAAGTATGATAAGGAAAGCTCTGCACTGGCCAGAAAATGTTTAATTATTTCCTGTGAATGAGGATATTTTTTATGAGCTGTGTTAAAACATCTGGTGCAATAATCCACACAGGCTGAGCAGGCTGCACAGGTTGACAGCCTGGTCATGATACCTGTAAATCTCCCTCTGTCTTGAGCCTAGAGGTAAGGGTTATTTTTGCAAAAATGATTAAATTAAAACATTACAAGCTCTCTGTTCTTTGTTAGGATGGGGACAGATTTTCTTAGATCTGTGTGTTAACGACTTTCTGACCTCGCCTGAACGGTAAAACCCTCACTGTGCTTGGAAAGATTGTGCGCAGACATGTGGTGGCTATTACCCACATGCTACTTGACATGTGTAGCTTGTAAAAGTGTGTCTGAAAGCAGGACTCGTGCATATACTAAAGCAGTGAGCGGCATGGAGCCTCTGACCCCAACATGGAGCTGTTTATCTCCCATTTTACGAGACCTCTGTCTCCAGGCACTTTGTGGGGAATCTTGTCCTCCAAGCATTTACAGTTGCAGCATCACATCTGTATGGGTATAATGTTGAACTTTGACCTCTTTGAGCACACATTTCCAAAACCCATACTTATGAAGTCCATCATCTCTGTAGCCTTGCTGTTTCACTCCCCCTCTCAGATTCCTGACTTTTTCAGACTTGCTGTCAGGCTTTACAGAGCTGTTATTCTACTGTTTATTTCTGCTTCCTGTGTTTGTTTGCTTGTTTATATGTGTGATTACCAGAGGCTGACATAAGACCCTACAAACCTCCATTCACATACACACAAAAGCTCAAAAAACATCCGTACTCTCTTGTCTTTTCTTTATCTGTCTCTCAGACACAGAATATTCATGACACACACACAAAGGGGTAATTTTGGGTAATTTTGCACATCATTGCTGTCCTGTGAAAAACATCCCAAAACGTCATCTTTTCACGAGCTGAGAAAAACAGCATTGTTTGCTGCTTTGTGACAGTTCATTTTGGTTCATTTTGTTTGGTTTAAGGCTGGAAACATTTTCTCAACCCGGAACACAAATGTTTTAATTTCCACGTCAGCTGACATCAGCACATAAATAGAATCAAAGTCAATGCACATTGATTACCATGGTGATGTTGTTATGGCGACCAATCAAAGGGAGATGTGAGCTGATGGGTGGCTGTGTGTTCAGCCTCTCTACTCCCCAAAATGCGCAGCAGAGAGAGAGCTGAGAACGATCTGAGAGGTGGATTATTGCCTGGAGGTGATTGCAGAGAAAATGTTAAGAGTGTCTTTATCGGTCCTGCTCAAAGATTTGAGCCGTTTAGTCTCAGCTCAGCTTGCTATGAGATTAAAACATGCTTAAACTGTTTCCATAACCGCAGGTGTGGACATTTCAGTTTATTTTTGTGTTTAGCTTTATCACCTCCCCATATATAGTCAATTAACTCCTTTAAAAGCATCTAATTTCATAAGGGAAAGCTTGTTGTGCTGGGCCGTCCGTATTCAAGGCCCAGCTGGGGTCCCAAGATCCCTGCAATTAAATAGGTTGCCAGCGACAAAAAGAGCAGAGAGCCTCAGAATCAGGTTCACTTAACATAATATTACATACCTCAGTTGCCATGACAGCCACGGTGTTTGTCTGTGAGTCTGTGATGCTAAACGGCTGCAGGTGTAAAGTGATGCAGTGAGCTATTATTTGAGTGCTGCTTTCAGCGGAAACCTGAGATGAGAAACCGTGTAAAATAGCGTTGTCATTAACATATTATCTCCGGTGTAACAGGTGAGCTTTCTGCTGAGTGTTCATTTGTGCTTAAGTGATGAGATCTGGAGAGCAGGAGGCGGACGTGTTTGAGTCAGTGAATGGCAACTTTTCCTCAGTCACATTAGCGTAATAATGTTTTTTTATCCACAGCCGTTAAGACCTGACTTTTGCCTGGTGTCGTGTAGCTGCACTGACCACAAATCCACTGACCCTGTTCCAACGCCCACATTTCACTCGTTAGAACAAGGTTTCACAGCACCACTTCGATGGTGATGTCTCACGTTGGCACAATTATTACACTTTAGGAAAGAAGACACCTGGCTGCAACTAGAATATGAAACCCTGAGCTTCCAAACGTGTGACTCTGAGAGAAACTTTTCAGCTGCTCCTTCCGAGGGAGGGGAAAAAAGGCAATAATACCACCCGGCCCCTAAAAGTGCTCTGCTCTTTCTCAGAGGAAAACAAAACGTCTGGCAATACAGTAAGCGACAAAAGGGGCGTTAAATTTAGTTTGTGAGTAGATATTTCCATATGTGTATTTCTCTCTTGCTCGGCTTTTGTTCCATGTGACTCGTGGATGGAGGCACAGTCCGGCCCAGACGACATGGCTCAGTCAGGAGATCCTGAGCATGAAGATACCATGGTTATTCTTACAGATGCACTTCAAATGCTATTTTGTTCCAGTGAATCATTTCATTGAATGGGGCCTTTCTGTATACCAGGCTTTTGTATTATTTCATTTCACTCAATGGTTTTGCTGTGCAGGTCCTTGTAGTGAGGGCTGCACTTTGTAATTAGAAATATGTTCTTATTTTATGTGCACCACTTATTAAACAAATTGTTTGTTGAAGCGCAAGAGCACACAGGGGCAGTGTGATTGAGGACAACATTTGTTGACGGCCCTCCTGAGCTAGATCTCCATGGAGTTGCGGATTGTGGGAAAACACATGTTGTTGTCCACTTTCCTGTCACAGGGGGGAAACATGCTTGGGCTTGAGGATACGCAAGTTGAACCAAATTCACTGCCAAGAGATACAGCACATGTAAACTCTCTGCAGCTGTGTGCAAGTGCGTGTGCAAGATAGAAAGACATGAACATACTAGTGTTTTTCAGTGGGAGTGAGTGCATGCATATATGCATAAACTTGCAGATATGCGTGATCATTTGTAATGTTTTTAGCTGGACTGTGCTCTGTGCGTCGTGCGTAGTTTCCTCTCTATGCAGTGAAAGTTTCGGGATGCATCTAAAAATACCGATGTGTCCCAGAGGAAAGTGGGGATGGGAAACCATTTACAGAAGCATAAGAGGAACAAGGGGCTCCTTCCAAAGACAGCAGCCGAGGAGGGAAGCCCGCAGACAGGAGTCACACTGTGGCCTGGACAGGAGGGATTTCCCATCGTTCTTTCAAGCATGCAGTTCTGTTTACGGTATTGTCTGGAAAGTGGACTAAGTGAGTTTGTTAAAGACAACATCCCCTCCTTTCTGTTAAATTAAGTTGCACACTATCACACAAACCCAAATGTGCTTCTTGATCCGTGTAGCCTATGTTGGCATTGAAGGCTGCACTACTCCAGGGTGGTACTGTAGCCTAGACTCATTAAGGTCATTTCCGACGATTTACTGAATTTAAAACAGATTTCTGGGAGATGTAGATACAGGGGCAGACTTGTACACGAATCGTGAAGAGATGAGGAGGAGGAAGCGGAGGAGGAGGAGGAGGAGGAGGAGGAGGCGGGTAGTTAGGAGGAGGAGGGAATCCAGATGGGAAGGAGCAGTCTCGGCGCCGCAGGAGACAGATAGAGAGGAGAGACAGACTGTGGAGGAGAAAACACAAAGCTGGAGATGAAAGAGACTTTTATCTCACACTGAACAGTCGGATTTCACTTGGTCCCGCCATGTATTTTGGTACGTAAACGATGCGTTATGCTTTTAATCTCAACAGGTTTTTTTTTTTGGTTGATAATAACGCAGCGGAGTCACTTGTTGCTGTATGCTGAGATGGGTGAGCTTCGTGAAGTCAGTCACCTGTTCAGTGGAATAGACGGAGGCAGTGATTGTGGCGCGTGTTCGGCGCATCTCTTAAAATGATAAGCCTAGATCACAGTCTATGTATTTTTAGATTGATCGAGCTTGACTCTCCAATAATCCTCATGAAAAATAACAATAGCATAACAAGAGAGATAAGATACAAATATAATGGAAGAATAGCTCATTAAAACATCATCATTTGTTATATATGCATGCTTATAAGGCTTAATGCCTTACACTACACATTTCTTACAGGATTATCAACTAGAGGAAAAACACTGAACTTGGACAAAGTAAGATACATTATTATTGCGTTAGATTATTAAATGCAATTGCATGGAAATTGTATTTAACGACGACCAATCGCGTATTTAGGCTACTTAAAGAAGTGTCTAAACAGTTCAGGTATGTGTGTGTGTGTGTGTGTCATCTCGTCAAAGTGTTTCTTGTACCTTCTATAAAATCCTTAAAGTTAGCTTGTTTCTCACAAAACCACATGGTTGACTAGAGTGAAACTGGGAAAAATATTTTACCTTTTTAAATAATCTCCCATGAAAATAATGTAGCGTTTTCTGCAACTTTTTGCATGTATTATTCTGTTGTGGTTCAAGTATTTAAAATATGCATGGTATGCCTACATATATATATATATATATATATATATATATATATATATGGCTTTGTAAGGATCCTGATGCCTTCACCTAAGCTAAAAGTTTCCAAACATAACTGGCCAAAGCAAAGAAATGGCGCTTTATATTTATAAAATAAATAGGTTTTTGGAAGAAAAAAGTTGCCTAGCCAGTAATGAGAGTGAGGCTGCATGTTATTTGTACATCCACAGGCGCATGTAGGCAGAGTTTACATTGTTACTCCCCGGGTTTCTTCTTTTGTTGAAACGGAGTCTCTGTGCTCTCTTTTGGTTGCGGCGGGAGGCGTGCAGAGGGTGTGGCGATGCCAATCCAGCGGCGAAGGCTACTGCAACCTTGGCGACCATTTCTCACAGATAGGCTTCCTCAGAGCACCTGTGTTCTATAATGTTTTTGGTCACTTTCTTTGGTGAAGTTAACCCCATTCAAACCTTTCTAAAACCACACAAAACCCTTTAGGCTATTCACATTCTGTTCCTCTTTCCACTTCAACCAGCTGTCATGTGATCCAATCCACAATAAGTAGCCTATGGGCTACTGATGGCCTTTCCTTTGCTGTGGCTACTCTGTATGCAGCCATCTGAAGGCAGCAGCTATCTGTTCCATCTGCAGCCTCTAAATGTCGAGCCACAATTACGCACCAGATCCGCTGTATAACATTTGTAGAACAAGCACCAGACTGTTAAGAGACCACACAGAAACCTCAGTGCATATGTGCACATCAAACTGGTTGGTTATGGTTAGTTATTCTCCCCCGGTATCTCCATCCAAAACTCGTGGTCACCGGGGCAACGGCCGCGCGTGTCATGTTCTTTTCAACCAGTCTGACCAAGGAGTCGCCCGGAGCTCCGCATTTGAATTTGCAACACAGGCAGAGGTGTGGCTTTGATTAGCAACATTTTATAACATTGTTTCTTGAAACAAAAGAGTGTTATTTTAAATGGAATTGATTTATTGTGCCCAGAAGCTCTGGGCACAATAAATAGAGGCCTCGGTGTCCTCTCGCGCCCGCAGAGCAGCAACTGAATCTGAGGTCAGGTATGTCCTAACTGTTGTCCTAACTAAAGTAATTCCAAACTCTATTCTCTATTCATACATGATAGCTACAGATACAGAAATACAACAGTGCTGGTAAATAATCTTTTGCATGCCTGATTTATTCCTGGCAGTTCCTCTGCAGACATGTCCACACATCCACCAGAGGGACATCTGACCATGTGAATAGTGGTCATGTTGACTGACGAAATCTCATTCCAAAGATTTGTTTACAATGTAGACATGGCATGAAAATGAAAATGGAAAATGGAAATCAGCTGTGGTTGTTCTTCTCCATTCTACACTGCACTCTAATTGACTGTAATTGTGTCTTGTGTTGTGTATGTTACGTGGAGTTAATGAACAGTTCATTTGAAGCTGTGATCATTTTGTGTCAACGCAATGAAAAGTGGTCCACAGTTTAGTCCACACTGACTGCTGCTGTGCTGACTGTGTGGAGAGTTTTGGAAAAGTGAAGTCAGTACTAGAAAATGTGTGTAACCAATTTTAAACAACTGTAATAACGCGCGTCCCCCCACTGCAAGTACGTCAGGTCAAACATAGACTGTATGGGTCAAACACGAACAACATTACATGTGTACACACATACACACAAGACTTAGGCAATCAGACTAATGGCAGAGCGGATGGGTGTGTTGTGATTTTGATTATGATGATTACACTTGCGGCTGGTCCTGAATCAAACTGCAATCAAGCTCAGAGAACATGTAAACTAGAAAACAAGCTTCCATAACCAGGAGTCAGCAACACAAACACGCTTATCACGCAACACTTTTAGTAATGGCCTCATTGAACCAGAAACATGTGTGTGTGTGCCAGGTTGCAAGTGTATGAGTTTAATTTTAATATAATAATGTGTTTGTGATTTGGGTGACTCTTTGCCTCTGTGTTTGTGTGTGCGTGCAACCTGCCCATAGCTGTATCTGTGGTTCTGCACCTGTGTGGAGTATTTGATTAACCTTCAGGGTGCAAGTGTGTGTGTGAAAAACACAGACGTACCTCAGAATTGTGCTTTAGTACAGTATTAAGTAAATGTATCTACTTATATTTTATTTACTTATGTTACACATTTTACCTCCTAACCATGAGTGGGTGTTTCAGACTAACATCTGGATGTTTGATCTGAGTGAACCTTTATCTTACCAGTGCCACTGTGACAGAGGTCCACTCGGATCAAACACTTTTATGTTTTTACAGTTAGAAGTTTTCCAACAGGCTACGGAATATGTTTTGTTAATTCATGACACCAATTATTCATAGAGAACAAGACAAGTTGAAATTGGCATTTAACAATAATAATGTAAATGGGCCTGGGTTAGCTCCTGACACAACTTAAAACTGACAAATGGATAAAAAGCGCCCTACACTGTAAAGTTGCTATGAAAATAAGAGCGATAAACACTTTGTTCTGACAATCTCAAACAATACAATCAGAGCACATAATGTCTTAATCTAGTTCTCTCTGGTGTATTAGTTTCCATCAACATCATATTAGCGCTGTAAAGAATAATCTCATCTCTATTGAGTCATTCCTCCATATGTTTATCCATCCACCTGTCTCCTCCCCGCTGTGCTGTCTCCTAGGTAATGTGTGTCACAGCGCTCTGCCACCGTCGGCCCGTCCCACGCTGGGCAGGACCCGGCCCTGCACAGACGCCAAGCCCCTCCTCCCCTTGCACCTGCTGCCGGGATTCACTGATGTGAGTAGTGTCAATCATCGTAGTTGTCGTGGCAACTACAGTACTATCCTGCCTTCTCCTAAAATCAAAACCCCAATCATTAACTTCTATCACACCGCTTACTGCTCCAAGTGTAGCAGTTTATTTCATGGACTAGTCTGCCTGCGTGGAGTTTTTTTTCAATACACAGATGCATGAGCGAGCTGCCCACACCTTTCCAAATATATCACCTCTGATGTAGAGAGCTGAGGCATTTCAATGCAACCTGGGGGGCGGGAGGTGAAGCTGATTCCTTGGTATTCCTCACACAGCTTTTCTCTGAGCTGTCTGCCCCGGTGTTTGTGGAGGGCGAAGGTGGGGAGAACTAAAGCTGGCCGAGTCAGAGTCCCGAGGAGAGTTTAGGTGTCAGGCAGGGCTGAGGGCTGACGTCAGGTTTGCAGGGGAATTGTGTTGTTTGTCTTAATATACTCTTGGCTTCCTGCCTGAATCAATGAGGTATAAGTAATGTTGCTCAAATACATAGCTGAGGTGTATTTACTGACAATACAACAGTTTCTAACGCCTCAACGCCAGAATTGTGTCTTTTTACGTGTGTGTGTGTGTTTCCAGCACTAGAAGCCAAGAAAAGATGATGTGGTTTTTTTTTGGTCCTCACACTTTTGCTAATACCAAACCCATTACAGGACCTCGATTTGAAATAAAAAAAACAATCTCTATACGGTTACTGCTCTTAAAAGTGTATAAGAGAGATAGATTGAGGGTTTAAAAGAAAGAGATGGTTGTGCGTCTGCATTTGTTGGGCTGTTGGTGTGCAGTGTAGTAGATTTATATTCAGTGTGTGTGTGTGTGTGTGTGTGTAACCTCTCCCTCTTTGTCAAAAAGCCATTCTGCCAGCTGAGGAGGAGGACTCGGGTCTTGCCCTCCCTCCATTTCCCCTCACTCTCCTCCTCTCTCTAGCCTTCTCATCCATCTCTTCCACTTTCCCTGCGTTGCTCGTGCTCCATCACCTTCTTCACGTCAGCTCTCCTCTCCTGTATTTTCCACTTTGTCTCCTGCTGTCATCTTCCCTATCTCTCACTCTCTCACCCTCTCACCTCACGCTTTTTCTTGCTTTCAGTTCCTCCTTAGTCCCTCTCTTTCTTTTCTCTCTCTCTGTCCTTTACCTCAAACATTCAAAATCAAAATACTACCATTTTTGGTGAAAGTTCTAACTTGGCTTCCTCGAGGTGGATGATGTCTCACTTACAATCTACCACAGGTTTAAAAATGTCTTCAAATATCACCATCTCCCTGCTAAGTCACATCCCCTCTCACCTATTTATAACTCTCTCTTTTATTCAATGTTATTCAATTTCCAACACTTCTCCCACTCTGCAGCTTTATGAACATTGTCAGCCCTGTAAAGAGTCGCTGACCTTTAGCATGCTTTCTTTTGGTTGGCTGAAATTTGGAGATTTGTTTTTGGAGACTCTTTTTCTATAAAATGAAGTTGGAAAAGGATAATTGGCTACATGCCTGAAGTGAAGTGCAACACACAAAGCACATGTAGAGAGAAAGCAATAATAGTGGTAATTATGTTAATAATAACAACAATAATAATAATAATAATAATAATAAAAAGACCAATAACAATAATTGCAGCAGCAGATGTTGAGCGGGAACATGGGGGCATCATATTGTTTAATGGAAACCTATGGTAGCACTTAATGTGCAAAAAAAATGAACAAAGAGAAATATAACAAGTATTGTCTCAAGTATATTTTGTCTGCTGGATAGAAAGCTCACCATATTGTAGGGACTCTGATTTGAACCTGTGGATGTTCAGTAAGTGGGCACACAGCTGAACTCTAGCTGGCTGCGTTTTCTGCTGAAATGTGTTTTTATGTGTGGGTTTTTTGCCCGTGTGTATGTGCGTGTATAAGCCTGCATTTTCCTGTGAACGTAGGTGCTATGTGTGTTGGCCTCTGTAAAGCGCTGTACACTTTGTTTGTTTGGTGCCCACATGTGGGTTGTCATGGGTACAGGGTTGCACGTATATATGTTTGCTGTGAGTCATAGATCCAGAGCTGCAAACTGGGACTTCACTGGCTGGTCTGGATTGTAGTTTGACAGAGTAAAAAAAAAAAAAAAAATAGTAATTTTAATGGAAACCAAAAAGTGCTTTTGTTTCCAAGCAAACAATGATTTAAATGACAAACAACCAAAAGCAACAGCTCATTCATCATAACCCACCCCTTTTTTAGGTGCTTGACGTCATTCGCTCACACATAGCTGTCACGCTCATAGGCAGCGTAAGTCCAGAAACATTCATCATTAGAAATGTTGAGGCGCTTGACATTGCTCCAGGTAAAAGTCTGCTTTATTTCACTTGGCCATATGTTTCAGCCATAACTCACACCGTGGAGCTGAGTATATTTGACACGCAACCACCGCTGTGTGAGAAGAGGTGAGACAGAATGTTTTGATTAATATTGAAGCTATGTGGTGGATGTCTTGATTTACCGTCTCATCCACTGAATTTAACGTCACAATGAGCAGCATGGATAGATGTAGCAGCGGATAAGGGAAATGAGACAGTTTGAATTTAGCAGGTGTGTATGTACACAAGAAAGAAAGAAGATGCTACGAGTAAGAAGGGCAAAATGACTTTGCCACAGGTGCAAGTCCACCTCAGAGTGGGGAGTGGGAGAGAAGGCTAAGAGAGTGAGTCCAGTGGGAGGCAGGAATGTGACTTTGATCAGACAGAGACGTAGGGAGAGGCAGAGAGTTCAGAGTGGAGCAGATGGAGGGAGGGACACGGGCTTTTCACTGGTGTTGAAATGTTTCAGTCTCATTCAGAGAAACATAAAAATGACTCTCACATTCTCAGAAATATTTAACATTAATGTGGCCGTGTATACACGCTTAGCCTTCCACCGTGTATTTCCATGGCGTGGTTGTTACAGACATCTAATGAATGTTTTATTAATTTTGGCAATTTCATGATTTGCAAAAGAGCTATATTTGGTTTTATATGTTTGTTTGAGTTTTATTTACACAAACAGCCGCAGGGAAACAGGGAGAGATAAGAGACCAATGACTGCAGAGGTGCAATCCAGTGCAGCCGCCTTGAGTGACGATCAAAGGAAATGAGTGAAAACACACACACACACTCACGCACACACTTACAGACAGATTCTGTTGCATTCTTAAGGTTTGAAGAATTCATCTTTGGCACTAAATACACAAGAAAAATCTCCCGTGCAGTGCTATATGTTCCCAGGGCTTACAGAACTAGTTGGCTTACCTGTAATAACACAAACTTTTACATCACCTCCAGCCAAATTTCCATAAAGCCTCCCTGGTTGCGGCTGCTTGCATGGCTCCCTACATTTCATCACAGGTAATAGGTTTGTTTTGCTCCACAAAGGCCAGTTGGGTTTTATGGCTCTTGAGTATATGTGCTCATTAAACATTCCTGGAGGTAATGTCCAGAGGTGCACAGCGCTGTGTGGTCAGATACTGGTAGTGTTATTGTGCCCACAGACACACACATGCAAAGACACGGGGAGGTTTACTGCCTGTTTCTTACACTCATAAAGAAAACTAGTCTGGAGGTGACATGTCCATATTTTCCTCCTTAGTGACTTTTTTTGTGTGTGTGTTTATTACAGGACAACACACACGGTTTCAAAATTATACACTTTTGTTCAACTGACTGCGAAAATGCATTATTATTACTTTGCGAGGAATGTTTCCAAACCTCACCTTCGTTTCTGACTGTCCATGTGGGAAAACCATCGGCAGGATCTGTGTCATGAAGTCTGGGTGGGAAAAGGAGGCTAGGCTTTCAGCATGAAGCACTCGCCCCCTGTAGGTTTGAAAGGTAGCTGTAAAATGTTTATTGTTAGCGCCATAATAGAGAGCGGAGACTGTGTGTTCAGGTGGGATTCATGGTGGCCACATTGGATTCACATAGTTATCTGGGTATATGGGGAAAATGGGTGTTTGCAGCATACTGAATGAATATTTGGATCCTTTCTTTCTGCTATAAACATGTCATATAAACAATGACTCTGTTCTGCTTTCGACAGCCATCAAAGTCTCACTTTTGCTGGGGTTAGTCTAGTTTTAGCCTCTCTATTGTGCAGGGCATTACAAGCTTGTCCATTGTCCTGTTGCCTCTGGCAAATTATATGTGAACATGTGTATGTGTTACAGGCACGTGCTGTTGTGTTCATGCATGACTGCATGCCAGACAAATTACTTCATCTCCTTCTTACGACCCCCACCTCGAATCTGAGATATTATAATCTGTGTTTTCTTGAAAGGAGCATATTCACTTGCAGGCAGCATGTTATTGGTGATTACTTTCACTTCCTACTCAGTTCTGTCTTTCACAACCCTAAACCATTTGTGACCTGGATTTTACGCTTCTCCTTTGTTGCAGATGGATCACATCCACAAAGCTCTGATTGGCCCATGCTTCGGGCTAACTTCACCGCTGAAGAGGAAGGCCAGTTCCTGCGGCGTCTGTCGACTGAGGTTCAACTCTGAAGTGGGTGTTGTCGTGTGGGAAACGCACACTTTGAATTGTTTTTCTTTTTAGGTTTATTTCTCACACACACCCTTGCATGCCAGTTGAACGGCTGAGGAGACCTGCCCTTGTTACTCGGCTGTTTTACTGGTTCTGAAGGGCTAGAGCTGCCTCGTGTCATAATTGGATGATGTGCACACCTCTAACGATTTTTGCAGCGCATCCATTTTTTATTGTGCTCATTATAGGATGATTCATCAACAAGCGCTACCATGCTGAACTGCAATGCAGTGTCACCACACCCATTTCTAACAAGAAGAAAGTCTTTGAAAGTGTAGCAGCACAGGAATCATTGCCAGAAAAATTCATGGAAAACAGAAAGAATATGTAAATGACAAAAACAAAGGGCTCATTTTCTCCAATAGTTACAACCGCAACTGATGTAAGCAAGCATTTACATCAAGAACATTAAAAACTATTATTTACTTGTTGCCCAAAACATCTGTCAATCAATATGGGACTCTAGAAGCCTCTGAACCTTTATGCTGGAGCTGCATTTATATTCACATTCAGGTCATGTGTTGTGGCTTAAAATGAAAACACAGTCAGGTATGTCACTATATAATGGTGTCCACGTAGTACTCATACCTTCTTGTTTGCTGCTGTGTACACAGGCTCAGGCTTCTTCCCATTATAGCGGCACCAAACACGCGAAAAGGCTGAAAGCTATGGACGCCCCAGATTCAAAGATCAGGACCTCTGAACTGGTCGCCAAGGAAACCACATCGCAAAACCTCTCGTCACCCTACTCACAGCCCTCCAGCTCTGACACATCAGGAGGTGTGTGTCTCTGCAGGCACGCATACTTCCCCTGTGTATGTGTGTGTGTGTGTGTGTGTACAGACATGAAATGTATGACAATATTAGATATATGAATATATGGCTCAAACCTTCTTTTCCCAGTCACAACTTTAACTCTTTGATGTGATAAACCTCCTGCTGCTTTGGGTTTCACAGTGAAGAGATTAAAGGTTGAGCATTTGCCTCTTTCTTCATGTCTGCAGTTACTGACCTGCTCAGTGGCCTCTGCAGATTAAAAAACACATCGAAAATTCTTCAAACCTAATCCATGAGTAACTGTTTGTGTGTTTGTGTAGGCGCCTAAAGTACATGTGTGCCTGGAAATATGTCAACATAAGTGTGGAGATGTGTCAAAGCACTGACTGCTCTCCAACATGTGTATATATGTGTGCCAGTCCCTGATGTGCCGCTTTTGCATATGTGTGGGCGCTAAGGAATGGAAATAATACATTTTGCTGCAAGCTAAAGAGCAAAACGACAATAGAATTGTACTCGACATTGCAGATATGAGAGTTTGTTTGTAAGAGAGATAGAATGAGTGATCATTTCCAGTTTGAAGTCCCAGCAAAGTGGGTGAGACGACAGGAGAGCTCACTGAAGATTACTTCAGCAGACAGCCTCGCTGGCTCGTAAGAGTGGGGAATCAATGGTAACGAACAGACACCCACTCAGCTAGGCAGAGCTAATCATTGTTATTAGCAAAGAGTAAATCTTTAAATCAGAACGCACTCCTCCAGGGGATATCCTAAAGTCAGTCTCACAAAAGATAATAAAGTCAAATCATCTCTACACAAAGCTGTTCATTTAAGTGCTGTGAGGGAGATCCTTGGGGAAATCATTGATTATTAGTGCGATTAGAGAGGTTGATAGAGCTCATAATCACATGTAGCCTGGTGAGTTTTTATCTCTACCTTCAAGCAAGACACAAAATTGGTGCTTTTTTGTGTAAGTAGTAAGAGTTCAGGAATTTGTGGAAAGATAGAAACATTTTCATGTTTTTCATTTGATCATTCTTCTTATCCTTTCTTACCATTTGTTTGATCTTATTAATGTGGTTTCTTTCTATTTCTTCAGAACCCTCAGCCCCAAACCCTACGTCAGAGGCGGCACCATCGAGCAGCGTCCCCCCTGAAGCTGTGAAAGCACCCTCTGACCCCTCCCTGTCACCAAGCCCGAGGACACCAGAGAAAGACATACAAAGAGAGGGAGAAGCAGAGGTGGCTCCAGAGGAGGAAACAGAAGAGGAGAAAGCTATACGTCTTCTCTACTGCTCCCTCTGCAAGGTGGCCGTCAACTCTGCCTCCCAGCTGCAGGCCCACAACAGTGGTGAGAGACTGTAGGCACTGCTGTCGTTGAGCGTAGCCTGCTTGTGCTACGTTTGATACTCTGTTGACGTGACTTTACATCTGCTCAGGCACAAAGCACAAGACAATGCTGGAGGCAAGGAGTGGCGATGGAGCCATCAAGTCCTTCCCGAGGTCCGGGGTCAAGGCCAAGTTGACTGCGCCGCTTGAGTCGTCCACTGGACTCCAGAACAAAACTTTCCACTGTGAGATCTGTGATGTGCATGTCAACTCTGAGACTCAGCTCAAACAGGTTAGTTGCTAAAAATGTCTGGTCAGTAACTAAGCTCACACTGGGTGGTTATTATTCATATACATTATAACACATACAGTCCATTTCAGAGTTTTAGGCATCAGAGGAGATGGGAACCTCCAAATGTCGGTCATAAATTTGACCTGCTTTGGAACAGACTTGAGAACAGCTGATCACTAGAAATATCTAGAAATATATTTAGTAAAAGCATAAAAGTATTATCAGCTACTTAAAGTAAAAATATTTGTTGTGTACTTGTATTATAAATTACATTATTTGTGTCAAAGCAGTATTTTACTGTTTTAGCCTGTCGAGGTGGACCAAGTTTGAACTACTTTATATACTGTTAGGTATTTTAGTCCTGTGGTTCCCATCCTAGGGGTTTCTCACGCCTCCACAGGGTCACAAGATAAACCTGAGGGGTCATGAGATGATTGATGGAAGAGGAAAGAAGAAAACAAAAAGAATCTGCTACACAAATTTGAATTAATAGTTTTGACTTTTCGCTAATCTTTGCTTACTTTATAATTTCATTTCTTTGGGCCTCAAACTGTTATTTAAATGAAACCATGTGAAAAGTCTAACGGGGAGGTCACTATTTGATGGAACACCTAACAACTCAGACATCTGAAATGTGATAAAGGACGCCAAGTAGACACTGCTTTTGTAATGGGGCCCCAGGCCAAAAAGTTGGGAACTACTGGTTTAATCTTTAACAATGTGTCGTAATTTAAAAGCTTATCATGTGTTTTTTAATGTAAAATATTTATATAAACACTATCTAGAAGAATAAACAGTGCAATATAAACCTCTGAAATATTGTGGATTAGAAATTTAAAGCAGCACAACATGGACATACTCATGGAAATATGAATATATATAAACTGTGTACACCAACTAACTAGTTGCTACGTTCCTGGAGTCACACTTCTTGCCAGTTAAATCCACTCATGCTGTGAGTGCTATGCTATGCTACGCTATGCTTTGAGAAGGTCAGCTGTCACACATTTGCCACTCATAAAGTGCTCAACGTCAACAGAGCCATCATCACTTTACCCATCATGCATCACACAAAGGCAGTTCAGGGCAGTGAATATATTTTATTCCAAATCACAATGTGGACATCTCGCACCTGTCGCTGCAGGTGAGTTAAAATCACAGATCCCACGAGGTAATGAGCACAAAGCCACTGAGCCTCGTCTGTTTCAGCGAGCATCTGAATACGACGTTAGCATCTCTGTTCGTGATATGAATACACAGTGTTGGTCTTCACAACTGACTGTTGAAAAGTTAACTTTGGCCAGGTGCTCATGAATATTTAGCAGTTCACCGCTGATTGTGGGCCTCACTGGCCGTAGCCATCTGTTTGTGCTTGTCAATCAAATCAGGAAGATTTCCAAACCCGCCCCTCATGAATATTTTCATTCTCAAAGTCAGAGCCAACAATGTATCAGCAATCTGCCTAAATCATGAAAATAGGAACTTTGATTGAGCTTCCTTTAATTTCCTCTTCACTGATTATTCAAATCCAAGCGAACGCGACTGGCGCTTCTTTCTTTGTCCGCTACGTCTTTGTGCTGCTGCCTGCGTCTGTCTGGATGTACTCTTCAGTGTGTTTATCTGTCTCTCCTCCACTCCAGCACATCAGCAGCAGGAGGCACAAGGATAGAGCAGCAGGTAAACCAGCCAAGCCTAAGTTCAGCCCATACACTCCCACCCAGCGTCACCAGAGTTTCCAGGCAGTGAGTACTCTGCTGTTGCTTTATTTACTTTCATGCCTCATCATTGTGTTTGTGTACACGGGTTGACTCTCCATAGCCTCCTCCAGGAAGCTTCACTCCCTACTTCCAATTTGACAAATTGTCAGCGATATGGGTTGAAGAATCTTATATATGAACATCCAGTGATGTTGTAAGAGGGAGAAAAAGGCAGATTACGTTAGAAAGGAGGACAGACTCATGATCAGATCTCATTTTCCTTCTCTGGGTTCCTACTTAAAGTGCAAAATTCCCTTATGAAAAAGAGAGAGAAAGAAAAAGCTTTGTCTGTGTTTCCTCCTCAGATTCGTCTGGCTCTAAGGACAAACCAAGACCTGACCAAACCTCTGGCCTCATGTCTGCTACAGCATCAACTCTCTGTTGCTGCTGCTGCTGCCATGGCAACGCTGCCCTCCTTCCCTCTCCGCCCTGCCTCAAACCCGAGCCCCGCCCTGTTTCAGAGTCAGCCCATGGCCCAGGCGCTGCTACATCCGGCCCCTGGACCTATCTGTTCTACACACACACACACTCCGGTTTTGTTTTCCCCCTACTGACCCCGTCGACGTCTCAATCAGCTCCGGACTGCAGCCAAAAGCCGACCAGAGACCTGAACAAGATGTGATATAAGACAACACTAACTGTACTCCGCATAACAACAGATACTGTGGGTGTCAGGGCCAAGTGCTGAAGATTATTTGCTGGGTCCAGGACATTGAGGCAGGTTGGGATGGAGGAAGTACAAAGCAGCATATGAGCACAGTGTTTTTCTGATGTGAGCGTGTGTGTGTGTGTGTGTGCATGCGCAGATATAGCCATCACAGAAGTACCACTTTTCACATGTTTGCTGCACTATTGATTAATTTCTCCAGTAATAAACCAGTTTCATAGATGCTGATAATCTATACGACAATCAAGAAAGTCCCTCTTATAATGGGCAGTAGAATTCAGTACAGGAATAAGAAAGATGTATCATGGTGAACTTCCATGATGACTATAACTGTGTGTGTTTGTGTGTGCAGATATGCATATAAGTATGAATGCCAATCAGAGCATGCTTGACTGAAGATGTTTATTATTTTGCAATAAACAATAATTGTGGATACTCAGATTGAATTCCAGAATTTATTAAATGTTTATGAGTATGAATGCAGCTTCATAGGGTCAGTGTTGAAAATGACTCCTGCCAATTCAATGCTCCAAAACAGGCCTTTTATTCAATGAATAAGTGCAAAATTCTTCAGAGACATGTATTCTGACATACTTAACTAAGATGCATATGCTGTAACAAACGTCTGTCAGTCTTTACAGTTCTTTGCGTTCGTGTTCAGACGCAGTCAAGCATCACCTCCTCCCAAACCCATAACTCTCTGCATTCAGACACTGAAGCCCATTTCATCCTCCTTTGCTACTTTACAGCACGCAAAAACAATCTTTCCATGGTCTGCACTCAGGTATTTCACTAGAAAACAAAAAGAAAAGGACATGCATCCATAGCCTTTATTTCACTTCGGAAAACTTTGAAGATTCTTTTTCAAACTATTTATCACTTAAGAGTACAGATAAACCTTTGCTCCCCTCTCCATACATGCCCTCCAGCTTCATTCTCTGCGATAAATCAAAGCAGGAATGTTCTGTCTGTCTTTATCGTCTGTCTTTCTGATGAAGTTTACAACAATGCAGCCTCAAGCAAAGTGTAGCTCATTTTGGTAAGCGTGTAAACAAGTTTCTTTGAAGGACCAAGGGGTATATTTATAGATTGTGTACTGCTTCTTCAGTTCTGGCACTGATCTGATGATCTGTAGAAGGTTTATGGTTTACTGTAGGTGCACCTCAAGCAGGCTTTAAAATGTAGTCTCAGGGTTGTTTTGTTTTCTCTTGTTTTTTGACTTATGTGAAAATGAAACAACTGTAAACCATCTAATAGTGATTTGTCACTGATGAGATTCCACACTGATATTATCTGAATGATGGTATTTTAAACCTGATCAGAGGTTGAAGTCTTAACTCACGCCATCAGGCTCGGGGCCGTGTGATAGCTGCGTTTTTCAACTCTCTACGACCTCTCAGACTATCAGCCAGCTGACACCAAACTGGATTAATTAGTTAGATATTTTTTGCTTCTGCACCCCACAGCCCCTCCAAAGTAAATAATTCCACAGGCCAATTCAGGGAATTATCATCCAATCAATCACTTCCTCCTGATTCTCCCAGTTGTCACAGCAGTCATTAATATTATCAATTGTCTGGGGTGATGATTGTGAACATCTGTGTGTGGGATGCTCAATTCTCCACAGGCTGTTGGAATCCAGACCTCCTCTGGCCCCTTTACTCCCTGGCTCATTCCCTCGCCAGCCTTCATTGCCTTTTCTCCTCCACTTTTTGTCATCTTTCTTTCATTATCTTCCAATACGTTCACAGCTACTCTCTCCACTGCCTTTCTGTCTCTCACCTCCTCCGTCAAATACATGGCAGGCACGTGTGCACACACACACACATAAACATATGGCAGCAACACAAAAGCCTTACTTGGCATCCAGGGACTTTTTCATTCTCTGTTACCTGGAGAGAGTACAAAGGTACAAAGCAGAGCTCTGCATGCCATTTGAAAGCAGCTTTGCTTGCTAAAGACTATAATAAACTCTTGGCATGATGCAACCTTTTGACTTCTGCACAATGCACTGTGTAATTCAAATAATAAAACAAAGGGGGGCATGGATAAGTGCAATGAGACTACAGATGACAGAAATGAAACAGAACAGAAATGAGGGAAGGAAAAAATTTTTTAAGAAACTCAAATGGAAAATAAAACTTAAAATACAACTGCAATAAATATTTCTAAGTGTCGAGGTTTTCCTTTAAAGGCCAAGCCAAATATGTATTTGTGTGGTAAGCTGGCCTTAAACTCTGTGTTGCTCTGGCTCTAGTGGGTAGACAAAAGGTAAGCGGGCAAAAGGGGGCAGTGGCACAAGCACCATCTGTCTGGGTCAACACGCTTCCATGCTTGTCAAAGGAGCAAAAGTTGAAAGTTCAGACCCAACTGCCAATTCCAGTTCTCTCTCAAAGTAGCAATTGTTGCTTTCGCAACACCAGCCAGGATTTGTTTAGTCCCTGTGAGGCTTTCATGTCCTGCGGAGACACTGCAGTGGTATGGCGAGGAGCAACAGATCAGTAAATGGAGGGGAGGTTGGCTGTGAAGTAAATGACTCAGTGGGGTGTTCAAGAGCCGGCTGTAAGGCATAATGACCAAGCTGTATCCCACGGAGACTTGATTTAGTGTCTGGGGCTCAGTGCTGTTGTTGTCTGGTTTCAAAGGGATATGTTGGTAAAGGAATGGTTTTTCCAGGTTGGTTTGTTGACAATGTAGTCAGACATTGGTCTTCCTCACATCCATAGAGGGAAGAAAGAGCGTTCCTCTGCTATATTAAAATACTTTGTGGAATGTTCCAGTTATAGTAATCACTGCACCAGTGGACCAGTTTGCCCCTCGAAATATTATACATTTCTTAAATAGGTTAATTAATTGGTTTATATTGTTGGTTTGGGCTTTTGTTTGCTGAGGTTTAATACAAACATGGGTATCTGCTCCGTTAGTTTCTGTGGTGCCAGAAAATTAGAATTGTTACCGTTGCACAAAAAAATCATAATTAAGTAGTAAGTAGTTTGGAAAAAGGGGTTTCAGTTAAGGCTTGCAGAAAATTTGGAAGAAGTTCACCATACTGGTTAAAATTGTATTGTATTTTTTGTGCATGTGTGTGTATGATTTGAATGTCAAATAAACTAAATAAAAAAAACAATTTTAAAGATGTACCGGGTCATCTGACCTAAAGTTTCTCACAGATCTGAGATCCATAAAACAAGTCAAAAACTGATTTCCTATGCTTTTCTGACTTAAATGTTGCTTTGGAGTTGATTACACAGCCTGTGTTATGATTTCATTACCATAAATTGTGAGTATGGCACCATACGCACATTTTCCATATTAAAAAGTAGGGCTGTGTATTCTTGGCCCCAACCGAGGCGAGTGCACAGATTAGAGCTAATACTTTTCATCTGTTAAAAAAGCAGATGATCTTTTCATTGGCCAGTCAGACTGTCTGGACAGCGATGGGTGAGCTAGAGATCTGCCTGGACAGTGATGAGTTTGTGATCTCTTAATAACGATATCAGTGCATCACATCAGTAGGTGAATAGACTTGCTACTGTTACACTTAAAAAGGCAATGTATTCACCTGTGTTTATGTAGTTATCTGTTTTTTAACAGGTGCCCTTATTTCTCTGGCTGCCACAACGTTCACTTCCATTTTTATTTTAATCATTCTCTCCTTTTCCTCTACCCGTGGTAATAAGTTTCCCTCTAGGCATCTGACATGTGGACAGTCAGGGGTGTTTGGAGCCAGATCAGTGACAGTTACATTTGGCATTGAAAAGAAAATTTGGCTTTTTAAACAAAACCTGAACGTGATATTTTTTACATTGTGATGTGTTTTTCAATGACAATGTTCAGTTTTTTCTTCATGTCACTCTTTTTTCAGTTTCTTTGTAACGCTCTTGTGTTTTTTTACAATGTCTTTTTTTTAACGATCTCAGTTTAAGCATAACGTTATTTAAATTTGACCCAGATCAATGGCAGAGAGAAACAGACTTGTTGTTCAAGAGTTCCCGGTGAACTCGTGGAGGACATCGCTGTAGGTTTTCATTGATGCCAGAGGCTTCTGAGCGGGCGAGAGGACGGCTGTTTCTGGAACAGTCAAGAGTTCTCTCCTTAGTCTGCAGATTATACGTCAATCACGCTCTCCTTGCCCCAAACCCCTCCTCTCCACGCTAAAACAGTGACAGAGAGTTGAACCTGAAAAACTGACATCGTAAAGAAAAACTGACATCGTAAAAAAAAAACTGACGTCGTAAATAAAACACAGGAGCATAAAAAAGAAACTGTCCCTGAAAAAAGAGTAATTGAATTGTCATTGTCATTGAAAATCACATTAGAATGTAAAAAATATCACATTCAGGTTTTGTTTTCAAATCCAAATTTTCTTTTCGATGCCAAATGTAACTGTCACTGATCTGACTCCGTAGGGGTGGCAATGAAATGGTTGTGTGATGGATTTGTTCATTAAAGCAAGCTGAGATAAAACCTGTGGAGTCCCCCTTCTCTGTCTCTCTATTTTTCTTTTTTAATACAGTGTCATACAGAGTCATAAAAACAAAACAAACAAACAAAAAAACACTCACACACTAAATACACCACTCACTATTCCCTGTGGTGAGGCAACAGCTGTAAGATTTACTTGCTTTTAGCAAGAATAATACACCTTTTAGGTAAACAGAAGTGATCTTATTAAAACAGTGAGTCATTACAGGTCTGTATGGCTCCCTTAGTGACAGAGCACTCATACCTAACCCATATTAAAAACCCATGCCTTATGATGTTAGCTGTAGTTTAGGTGGGGTTTTCAGCTTTATTAAAATTGTATGTTTGTAATAAAGCTTAACTGCTACATATCTTTGCATACGCAATATCGAAATAATCCCACTGAGAACATACAAAGCGCTAAATATTTGTGAGAAAAGAGAGCTAAATCAAGAACTATCTGTATAATTTACTCAAGGGTATCACTCAAAAGTACAGGCCTGTTTCACAGCTGTGGTGCCCTGCTGAAGTCATTTGTTTTCAGTGGGTGACACTCACAACACCCAAGTTTTACCAAACCTTCTGTAGCCTCAATATGCCATTCAGTAGGCTGTCATGGACACTTTCTTGGATCCTCACTGACAGAGGGTCCAAATGGATGTTACATTAGCTGCAGTGCCATGCAAGAAAGCTGCAGGCTTCTTAACTGCACCCTGCCAAGTAAGACATGCCTGTTTGACTTTGAGGTGGGAAAAGAAATGAGATCATAACTAGGTATCCATTGTAATCCAATATTCACAGTACATTGATTGAGCAGACCCTGCGAAGGGTAGGAATGTGTACTTATGGCATGGAATCAGCGTGGCTTTAAGACAGTTGTGTTGATCATTAAGCCATATGTGTCTATATAGGCTGAAAACCAAGATTGGACACTGGAGCAGAGTGTCATAAGACTTACTAGCCCAAATTAATATTTGCATTCATATAATAATTGACTTGGTTTCTGAGTTATGTTTGAAAGAGCTGAGGGAGTTTTAGAAAAACCTCAAGGAATATAACTCAAACATTGCCTGTCAGTGGGCTTTTAGATTAACACAATTATCTATCCACATGCAGCAGAGCACTTCACAGAGCACCTCTCAAGCTCTTATCTACAGCAGTCAATTATAAATACTCAATTAGTCATTTTGGAAGGGCTGAATGAGCCTGGCCCTTCATGAATATTAATCTAATTTCCATTTTTAAAGACATTTACTATACCTCCATTTCCCAGTGGTGCATGGCCTCCACTTTGCTTTGTTTGTCTCCTGCAGACTAACAGACCTGACAGACAGGAAAGGAAAGGAAGTGAAAAGAGGCTGATTGAAACGCCACGAATAATAATTTGATATTTGGTCTGCTGTGTGGTTGTCTGTTCAGTCTCAAAGGATCAGAATATGCAGACGAATAATGAATACCAAATTACTTACGTCTCCTCTACAAGGAATTGTACTTTATGCTATGCATTAGCGCCATCTAGCGAACGGCCATTTCACTTGAAGGAAGTGACGTCGTCTCAAATTTCTGCCAATCAACAGTCGCGGCTCAAAATTCGAACGTCAATTCGCGGAGAGAGTCGGAAAAGCTGTGATAAAATGGATTGTATTGCTGCCTAACTTTAGTCTTTACCCTGTTGAAGCGATAAATTGCATACAAACTAGCTTGGCGACATACACACGCTGGTGAGTTTAATTTTACGTTGTTTCCCAGTAAGTGTCGGAATGACTTACGTTAACGTTAAATCACGTAGCGTACTAACGTAGCTAGCACGTTAGCTTAGTTTGTTTGGCTAATGTCTATTATTATGCTGCCCTGTCGATAAGTTGGATAACGTAAAAAACAACAACAGAACTAATCAAAGATCGCGAGCCATGGTGAGAGAACGGGCCCAGAAGAAGTCCTTCCAGCAGAGTCTGGGGGACATCAAGGAGAGGATGAAGGAGAAGAGGAACAAACGGCTGGCCAGTGCCTCAGCTCCCAGCAGAGGACGGGCCAGAATGATGAACAAAAGCAGTGGTAAGGGAATCCCACCTTTTGATTAAACGTTACGTTTAGGACTGCAGTTATAGTTTCTGAATGAAACTATATTGATAATATAGACTTAAAGGGTGCACTTGTTATTGCCAAACCACGACATGGACAGATGCGGATGTGCAGAAGATGTTGACACGAAGATGAAGTGTTGCCTTAAACCAGCAAACAACATCCTAACAATGTTTTCCCCCCAGGGACTAACTCCACCCACACCATCCTGATGGGTGTGCAGACGAACAACAAGATGCTGGCTGTGGGTCTGCAAGCCGAGAAGGAAAAAGTGAGGCAGGCCAATGCAGTGATCCTGCAGCTGAAAAGAGAACAACAGGCCCTGTTCCTTCACCTGCTGCTGCTCAAGAGGAAGCTCAAAGAGCAGGAAGCTCTGGCAGTGAGTGGTTCACAGATACACATTGGAGACCTGTAGTCCGCCCATTGTTTGTTGATCAACAGTTCCTGCTTAACGTGTTAAATGATTTTGACTACATTGTAAAATAAATAGTTTATTTATGTGTATGGTTTTAGACTAAACCTTCAAACATCCCAGTTGAACCCCAACACCATGTGGATTTGGCAAGGTAACCTTTTTAAAATAAAAATAAAAATCATTTAAAATGTTGTAACATTCTTTATTCTGCGTTTTATGACTACCAGGATTTATTACCAAATTATTTTACAGGAGAAAGCACACCAGCCAGAACCTTGATGAGCCCATTGTGTGCAAAGCCTCACCAATTTGTGCAGGTATACACACACACAAACACACACACACACACACACACGCACTCTCACGCTGTTCTTCAGATCACATTTTTTTACATGGCAGCTGCTGTGTACTCGTCTCACGGTTTTAATAAACCATTGTATGTGTCATGAGGACTAAACCGTTGTAATGATGTTGATTTTGTTTTTTTCTTCACAGCCCCTCAGCCCTCTGAAAAGAATGCACAATTTGAAGGTGACAAGCCGATTACCTTGCCATCTACAGTAGGTGTGAGGCGTCGCCATGTGGACAGAAGGAGCAGGAGGATGTCTGAGCGTGTGCGAGAAAAGGTGTTGTCGAGTGAGGGGGACCGGATAGCAGGCTTGGGTGCTTTAATAGCAAGTCCTATACACAGTGACGATAGAAATCCGAATCTGGAAGCAGAACCAGATTTACGAGACCCCGTTGACACTGAGGAGTTTCAGCATTCTACTCCTGAACCTGTCCCACCCAAAAAAAACAACCAGCAGCGGCCCAGCAGGAAACAAGCCCAGCAGCAGCCCCGCAATAAACCAGGACCGGCTGCACGGAAACCAGAGAGAGGCCGCAAACCTGAGCGTGCCCCATTAAAGAAACCCTGGGAGAATCCCAAACCCAGAGCCCGCTCCAAGAGTCGGGACCGGTCAGCCACACGGGCCAAAGCAGCACCTCCATCGCAGGGGAATAAACTCAACACCTCACTGGGATTTAATGACACGTTTGACTTTGACTGTGAAGAGGCGGTTCACGTCGCACCATTCAGGGCCAAGGCAGAAGACAATCAGCCGGCCACGACCATCAGCGAAGAAACGCAACAATACGGACAAACTGAAGCTTCGTCTGTGGTTTCCAAACAGAGTGAGTCCAGCTCGTCATCACCATCTTCTGAATCAGAGGACAGCCTTTATGTCCCTCAGAAGACCAGACTGCGACAGGCTTCCCCTGACAAGACCAAGGTGATCACCACTCGTAGAGGCCGGCCCTCCAAAGTCGGCCCTTCGAAACGGGAGATCTCTGGTGAGCTTTTAGGTTCATTATTACTTAACAACAACTTCATGTTTAATTTGTCTTTATTCTCTTTTGATCAGAGTTTATAAGGTTATAATTCATTTCATTGGTTTGTAGTCTTTAGAGATGAGGAGTCAAGTCCTACGGCTGTAGCGCGTGAAAAAGAAGAAGCTCTTCTTCATCACTCCCCTGACTCGAGCTTCTCCACCTGCCCTGACCCATCGAGGCTGGGACAGGAAAATCACCAAGGTGAGTATATTTTCAAGGACGTGTCGACTGTGTCCAGTTTTATTAATAATGCTCAGGTTCTAGTGGCACAAAGAAAACATGGTGCTGGTATGCATTCATAGTGTAACTGCATCATGTCTGTGTATTTAGGCAGTAGTAATTAACAGGCAACACGCTTCCGTTTCATTCACGGGTTGGTCCATTACTTTTTACATTCCATTGCACATCATGCAGTGTCCTTTCTTGAATACTAGATGAATGCACTTGTTTTGAGAAGATGTTCATTTGATGCAAGTTGATTATTTGCTGGATTTCTCAAAGGTACATCATGAAAATATGAA
Organism: Nannoperca australis; assembly: GCA_036023655.1. Classification (NCBI taxonomy): domain Eukaryota; kingdom Metazoa; phylum Chordata; class Actinopteri; order Centrarchiformes; family Percichthyidae; genus Nannoperca; species Nannoperca australis. The sequence continues at coordinate 49,896 of JAVQJD010105938.1, forward strand.
TTACTAACCCTTATTCTAAAAATGACATAAGAGAGGTGATATAATGAAGTGCTTGCCTTCAGGCCTTTGTAGTGTGATGTCAACGGATTTATATAGACCTCCATCTTTTAGTCTTATATTCCTGTTGAATGATTTCATTTTGTTCTACACAAACTTATTGCATCTTAGAAAATGAGGGGTGGGGGGGAAACCGCTTGCTTGTTTTGGCTGGAGTGTGTGTTTTTGCTGATGGTAATTTGTGAATTGAAGATGGTTACGCGTGTTTGTTTGTCCTGGTTTTCTCAGAACCTCGCAGAGGGGTTGTTGAGAAGGATTGTTTGCTCCCCGTCAGCCCTCTGGTCAAAGCTGAGATGATGAGAATAGACAGCGTCCTGTCTAATTTTGGAGATTCTTCCTGTGAACCTCCTACCCTTTTACCCCACCACACGCCCCAGATGGTCAGGACATGCAAGAAACGTACGTTTGTTTCCCATCTCAGTTTGACAGCTAAAAGACGAGATCTTCATCGCAACATCAATGAGCACTTGGGAGGCTTGACCAGATCACATGTTGATTGTATTTTCACTTCTCTGTGCGTTGGCTTCATTACACTGTGTTTTAGCTGCTCACTGGTGAATGCACATTAGTACACACAACTCTTGTTTTCTTTCTTTTTTCTTGCTTTTGGATCACACCTGTCCTTCACGTTCCTACAGGTGGGCTTGGTGTAAGGACAGCGGGGCGGGGCTTGAGTCTGTGTGATGTGACCAATCTGTCCCCTGCAGCCCATCGCAAGCCCTCCTGTGCCGGCTCACGCCCCTCTGATGCCCGATGCTCCACCCCTGTTCCTGCTCGCAAGCGGCGCTGCACCTTGGTGGTGGACTACAAGGAGCCCACGCTAAATGCGTAAGTTTGCAAACTGACAACGATTAACGCATGGTCAGTTTTTTTACTGTGTTGAATGCTCAACAATCACATTGTCGTCTTGACAGGAAACTTCGTCGCGGAGACAAGTTCACAGACTTGCAGTTCCTCCGCTCTCCTATTTTCAAGCAGAAGTCTGGCAGGAAGTCTGGGCAGAAATTGAGGAGTTCAATGAGCAGCCAGCAGCCATTTGAGAAATACAATGAGTCATTTGTTGGATGTCGCTGAAAGCAGCTGCCTTGTTTGTCCTGAGTGGGCTGGCATTGTGCGTTTTAATGTGATTTCTTAGTTTTAATAAGTGATAATAGAATAAGTTCTCTCCGCATTATCTCAAGGTAAATGTATTGACTATTTTCTGAAGATGGTCAGATTTTCCTATTCTATATGTCATCACCTTACTTAAATTCTGTATGTTTTTACTATGAAATCCTGAATGAGTAAATATTTTCACCTAATAAATCCAAATTTGTATCTCCTACTGTGCGATGTGACAATATCTATAATTGTTATTTTTCTCGTGGGGGTGGAGCCTGGACAGGTTGTTATACACTCACATCAGTTAACCCAGGCTACATGTTTTTGGATTACTCTACACAGTAAAACCCCAGCCAGCGGGTTTGAACCCAGAACCCTCTTGCTGTGAGGCTACAGTACTAACCACTGTTCCACTGGGTTCAATTCTAGCCTGGGCCTTTTGCTGCATGTCATCCCCTTGCTTTCCCGCCTTTTCTGTCTCTCTTCAGCCGTCAGTATCTACTAACGGCAAAATGTCTGAAAGAATACAATACAATAATGTACCATGATTATAATTCTAGTGGTAAAAAGGTTCCCTATCGGACCTTAAAGACTCCTTACACGGCACATAAAAAGCTGGCCTGTCATGTTTGCAACTGAAAACAATGTTGGGCAAAGACTAGACAAATCTTTGAAACTGCAGACAATATTAGCCTCACTTCTGTTTTATTCGGTCTATAAAATAGGCTAATACTATGTCATTAAAACCAATTGTACAAAGAGCATGAAATAATTTTTCCAGACATTACAAAATGTTTTTTTCCTAAAGTTTGAAAAGTACAAACACATTTTTACAAAACAGCAAAACTACATAGTATTGCACAATCTTTTCATTTTTCTCCAAAGTATAAAGTTATCAATCTCCATCTGCAGGACAAAAATAAGAAAGAATAAATTAAGACCTTGTCTTTAGCATAATTCTTTTAAATTACAGCACATAAATAAGAATAAACTCTAGATAATTGAATTAGTCCTAAGTCAACAGCGGTAATTTATACGGAAAACAATTATTCGGGGGAAGAACTAATACTTGGAAAAATAAAAGTGCATTTTGATAGTCAAAACAGCCCTATGTGGCTTATTGGGGAGGAAAAAAGATTCTTTTTTAGTTCTGAAACAGAAAATATATGTTATATATACATTTAAAATATACAGTGGGTATAAGTGCTTTAAAATAATTCAAATCTGTACAAATTTAAAGTACGTATTCCTCTTTTGGCAGAATGAACTCATCAGACAAACTTTGACCTCATTAACGCTGTGCACGCTCGCAGGAACAGAGTTAAATAGACAGAAGAACCTGAATTCTCAGTCACGTTCCTCACAGGTTAACACTTAAATACACTGTAAGATGTGGTTACTGCTCATGACAACTCTACCTGAGTCAACTGAGGGGATGAGGCAGACACTCAAAAAGGCGGGGTGAAAGTATGAAAAGAAAGGAGAGAGGAGATGGAGAGAGACAAAGTAAGGTGTATGGTGAATCTCCAATCAGCTGTCATTCTGTGTTGCCTTTCAGCATCTAACTCAGAAAGAATAACGGAAGCTCTCTGCCCTGTTTAATATGTATTACTGTAACATCTTCCACTGTCCCGTTTGTCCACGGGGCTCTGGGATGCGTGATGAAATATGAAGACACAATGCGTCGTTGGCTTGATGTCAGCAACAGTCTTGCACCCCTTCACTGAGGCCTTCCCTTGAGGCCTAACCTTCAGTGTAAATATCAGTCTAAGCTACTGATTCAGGATCTGGGCCGGCATGCATCACACATTAAAGAGCGTTGATCTGAGACCTGTTCGCACCTTTTACATTAACATATCTGTTTCTGAAACCTAACCGCTCCAGAATCAGTAGTCCTACTCTTAACGTCTTCATGCATATAACTGTCTTTTGCATCACCCATAACTTATAGTCTGAGGGCTGTCTGATCCTTTGTTAGGTGAGGAGAAACGTCTTCCTCTGATCTACTTCTCGATGAGTCCTGCTTCCTTGATCTTGGTGTAGAAGAATTTCTCCAGTAAGTTGGCGCACTTGTAGTACTCGCTCTCCGGAGGGTTGTATTCGCGACAGTTGGTGAAGATGCGCTGCATGTCAGCCATGAACAACTTGCGGGTCGTGTAGTACCTGCTCTTCAGACGCTCACTCATTGTCTTAAGGTCTGTGAGGAGAAGAAAAAAAGGGAATTCTATCATTTATACTGCTTTTGAACTTTTGACCTATACAGCATCAAAGGTTGAATATGTACACTACCGAACCCAGAGCTCTTTTCTTTGTGCACAAAGGCCACAAAGGTCAACACTATAACTGCTAAATCTAAAAAATTTAAATACAAGTGCAAACGATTTTTGTATGGACTGAAAAATGTGGAGCAGGGCATACACACACTGAAGAGAGGTTAAGCGCTTCCTCTTATGGAGACAATCCATCAGCGCAAAGGCACAACCTCAATCACATCTGACAGCATGCGTCTGCACTGCGGATGTGTCCTTGAACCTCATCTGCAGCTACTCCTCTACTCATCATTTCCTTACTTTTCAAAGTCATTTTTTCACTCATTACTATAATTAATGAGGTCTACTTCTTGGTACGTGCGTTCCACTTTAAATCCTCGGCTCCCTTGTCAGATAACTAACCTGTATACTGTGTACATACCCATGGGGAAGCGAATTACTTGGTAGTACCCTGGTGCTTCTGTCTTCTTCACTGGCTCCATGAAGGGCCAGGCGTTCTGGTGACTCTAAGACATAAAGACCAGTCTGGTGAGAATAAAGTGCGTGTATGTGTTGTAGGTGCTCTGCATGTACCTGTGTGTGTGTGTGTGTGTCTGTCCCTCACTTTCACATGTTGGAGGATGGTCTTCAAAGTGCCGTACAGTTGATCTGGGTCCTTCGGTTCCTTTCTAACAAACAATAAGAAACAGAAAACATTACATCAAGTTTGTGGGTTAGACAGTGAAGACAGCGGGTGTGACAAACAAATGCATTACAGTTAAGCTGACAGTACTGTAAGTGTTTGGCATGCTGTCAGCTAGTTTGACCTGTCCAGATCCACCATATGGTATATCAAGACATATTAATGAGAGATTTCCCCATCCTGTTCATTCAAGTATATTGAGTTTGTATCGTTGCTGACTAACTTGTCTCCCTAAACTTAGTAATCCTGCTTGTTGTCATTGGGTGAAGCAATGGAACGACAATGTGTTCAAATCTTGTACAAGAGTCACACTTACCCTTTGCCCACAGGCTTCCAGCCAGTTTCACCTGTTGATATAAAGAAACTACAATGAATCTCATATATCATATTAAAGACTTCCATAAATGTTAAATAAATGTGAGATTTTGTAAGAGAAAGATACTGTAAAGTCAATAGTCAAGAAGTAACGTACGTATGCCAGGAATGCTCTCAATGGGAATCTGCCGAACTCCTTCCTTAAAACAGGAAAGCCCGGGGTAGACTTTTCGGATCTGAACCTGCTTCCTCTCTATCAGCTTCTTGATGATCTGAAGGAGACAAATGAGAATGGATTAAAAGGTAGTGAGTGCAGGGACAAGAACAGTTAAGGAAGCATTTAAACTTTGAATATCTGATTTCAATGCAAAGGCACACACCTCCTTCTGCTTTTTGATAATAACAGAAAACTCAGTGTAGGGAATGCTGGGGTTGAGCTCGCAGCCCATGAGCGTGGCCCCCTCGTAGTCCTTGATGTAACCCACATATTTGGCCTTGGGAACCTTGATGTCCTTTGAGAAACCCTGTCAGGGAGGAGATGTCTGTTTTCTTGCAGCTGTATATACAGGGCCACACAACCACTACAAAAATGAAAAGTAAGTAACAAGACCAGTACAAAATAAAGAAATGTATAGAAGTGTGTCCGTATGGTAAAACACGGCAAATTCAATACAATTCTTAAAACTTTCAACTCTTAAAATTTGATTTACACTGAAAACAAGTAAAACTGTCTAAATTTAAATGGTAGATTTTGTCCCCTTGTTTCATTTAAGTTATTTAGTTTTTGCAGGAGTTGGAAAGGTAAAATGCAAATGTAAAGGTTTTTTATGTAAAAGAGGTTAAGAAGAGAAGAGGTAGAAAGAATATTGCATCATGAAGCACTGCACGTACCAGGCACGTTAATGGACATAACACGTTACCTGTTTCTTGAAGTAGCCAATGGCGTACTCATCAGCATAAGTGAGGAAGTTGAGGATTTCATGCTTTATGTGATATTCCTTCAGGTGGTTCATTAAATGGGTCCCATAACCCTACAACCACACAGCCAAAAAACGGCAAAAGTCAAAACTGACCAATCAGGTAGCATGAACTCCACACCAAGCCGAGAAAACAGAAGGGCTCTCACCTTGACCTGTTCGTTGGAGGTGACAGCACAGAAGACGATCTCTGTGAAGCCCTGCGACGGAAACATCCGAAAGCAGATCCCTCCGATCACGCGGCCATCTTTGATCAGTGACAGTGTCTTGTGCTTCCTGTTAAAAAAAGGAGATGAACTGTAGTCAGCATGTCCCTCCACTACATCTCTGAACGTGATGAGTGATGATAAAGGACGGTTGTACTCACGGATCAAAGACCAGCCGTGTGATGTACTCCTTGGGCATGCGGGGCAGCTGGTGAGAGAACACGTTCTGGAGGCCGACGAGCCACATCAAGATCCTCTTATTGGGCTTTTGGTTTAGGGAGTTACCGATAACGTGGAATTCAATCACCCCCCTGCGCTCCTCTAGACGGGCAGCTTCGTCGCGCGCAGAGTGAGCTGACAACAGACTGGTCTGCACAGGAAAGAAGGAAGGCATGAAGTAATCTGATGATCACCTTTGACCCTATCATCACTGTCCCTGTCAGAAAAAAGCTGCTTTACAAACGCCTTGATATACTTTGCTCTGATTGTCAGCATCAAGTCTAGCACACACCACTCGTCATTACTGCACATTAACAGTACAGAAATGATCTTGGTTGTAGTAGTAGTAGTAGATCATTAACAGAATGCAGGTTTGCCAGTAGTAAGCTATTCAAATAGTCTAATACATATCTTTTTTTAAATTCCTTTTATATATTATATTTCTTGGCAAATGAAGAACATTGTTTTCTGTATAAACTTTATATGACTTACATAACAAAATGATTATTTTAAAGCTGTAATGTGTATTGCCACTTTTTAAGATAAAGGCCTGATGTCAATAAATATAATGATTTCTATACCTGCCTGTGGGACAAAGCTTGTGTCTACCTGTCTACCTTTCTGTATGTACATTTCATTTCACCTCACACTAATGGGGATTCAAACGGCGAATAAAGAATAACGGGTTACCTCTGGAATGGCGGCGGGGTCGGTGATGGTTGCCATGACTTCATTGATGAGGTCCATGGGGATGTCGCCCACCACCCTGGGTCTCTTGTTTTCCTCATGGGGGAGAGGCTCCGAGGGTTTCCGCTTTTCTCCAACTGTGATGCACGGACACAGAGGAAGGTGCCCATGCTCATTAAATGTCTCTTTTACACCTCCTTAAATAGCTGAGCAGTGTATCTAAATCCAAACATGAAGTAACCCAGCATTTAAGGTCAGCTTACTATGGGTCCATCTCCAATTGTGGACTATGTACGATGGCAAAACTGACTTACTTTCAGTACACTAAGAACAGTTCTGAGGTGTATTTCACTTCTGTTTCTTGATACAGCTTTAAGGCCAAACAAAAGTATATGAGGAAATGGGTTAGTTGTACTTTTGGGACGTTCCATTTCAAAACAAGATTTCTTTAAGGTAATGATGCATAGATTCATCTTCTCCATCTAGTACTAGTGCAAATACCAAGGTAACACATAGACATGGTTAAAATGTAAAACTCAAGGCTTGCTTTACCCTGATGCTCAGTGTTTCCTGTCTGCTGTGAGATGTTATGTAATATCGTGGAATCATTGTAACCTGATGGGTAACTACAGGTTTGACTGTAATACCTGGGTTTGTGTCCAGTACAGAAGCTGTTTTCCTGGCAGGACTGACACTGCCACAGGTGGACGGGTCCACTGACACAGGACTGGTGCTGTAGTACAATGGCCTGGCCACAGGGGGGGCACTGATAACTACAGGGCAACAGAGAGGACATTAATACTGTAAGAACATGGTTTCATTTATCATATTTTACATTGTCTAAAAATGTTGTGTGTGTGTTTCTGTTAAACCTGTGAGGGTGTGTGTTACCTGTGTGGATAGGAATCTGCCCTCCTGACACTCCTGCCAAGAAGTCTTGGCTCCAGATAGGAGAACTATGGCTGTACACCTCCTCCTCAAGCATAGACAGGAACCTGAGTTCAAAACAACCACGACTTTACTATATTAAAAAAGGTTGTCATGTATGCACATGTGGATATTGTGTGGTTTCATACTGAGAATGTGCATGCATGTTGTAGTGTGTGAGTGACTCTCTGTGCTGTGTGGCTAATTATATGTTAGTGTGAATATATAGAGTTTCTGTTTGTTTCTCTCACTTGGGAAAGTGTGTGAGAATTAATGTGCGTTTCTCAGGTGGCAGCTTGTCCTTTTCCTGTCTGGCCTGCTCCAACAGTTGCTTCCTCATCACAGTGAACACCGAACGCAACAGTGTCCGGCCGAAGATCTGAGTGGTCTCGAAACGGGGTAGACTGTCGCAGAATTGAGGCACGTTGCAGTAGCAGAGCCATCTATAGCACAGAAACTTAATAAGTTTAAATGCTGTGACTGTAAACATATAGGTGGGATGAATGTTAACAGGACATCTGCTACCTCGTGTAGTTGGCTTTGTATCCCGCTGCATCATCATTGGGAACCCTCTGGCGTCTCTGGGAGGGCGTCTCCAGCTGCCAGTAGTTGATCTGGTTGAGAAACATCTTGGCCAGCTCCATAATGGTTTGACGTTCCTTAGATGGCAGGTGGCTGAATTTGTACTGGACAAAATTGTTCACCCCCTATTTGGGAAAGAGAAAATAAATAAATAAATGGAATGTGGACACACTAAAATTTGTGTTGAATAGTGTTGACTCTGTATTGCATATATGGAGACATGTGATCACCTGCTCGATGCTGGGTTTTTCAAACGGAGGACTCTCCTGTGCTTCTAACATCGGTTTACCCATCTGTAGGATGGATTTCCTCAACAGCTGAAAAATAAGCGGAAACAGGGCATGTTCACTTGCACACAAAGCAGGTTGTAAAATCCTGCGTTCGTATATTTTCATTGTAAAAGCAGAGGCTTACTTTGAAGAGGGAAAAGTAGACCTGTTTCGTGTCAGCGTCCTCCTCTTTGTGAACACATGTGTAGAGATACTCCACATCCAAGACAATACCTAGAAGTCTGTTCATTTCCTCCTCTGAAACATTTTCTAGATGGGTCACGTGATCACCTGGGAAAAAAAGAATAAACCTTAAAATGGTTGAAAACAGAAGCCTAATCTCCCGTCGTTATTATAGAATTTCTTTCATCCTCAGTGGCAACACATAAAGCCCACACGCTGCGCTGTTGAGTGTTATAATCAGCTGCAGCTTCTTTTCTAGACTTGCTGACATACCCAAGGTGTGAGAGCAGCTCCGGCAGGGCTCCTGCAGGTTGACAATGCTGGACTGCTGGTCAGTTCGTGGGGGTGTAGGAGGGGGGTTCTGACTTTTCCAGCCATTACACTTACAGGCTCCCTCAGCCTAAGAAAAACACAGTTTAAAAGAGTACAAGCAGAAATAAAGATAAATCCACCTTATATCATATGAACCACCTTTTTACTTTGGGTACTTTAAGTATATTTTGATGTTAATACTTCAGTTACTATATTTGAATACATTACTTTTACTTGTAGCAGAGTATTTCTACACTGTACACTTTTACCTTAAGTAAAGAATCTGAGTACTTCTTCCACCACTGTACTCAACTGTCAAAGAAATCAACTGATGCAGGTTTTATTGATCTTATAAAGGAAAAACAAACGTAGGTGTATTGTTTCCTAAAAATGAAGATAATTAGCTGTTAGTGTGTCTTGATGCTTCATGGCTGACAGGTGAAGTTGCTGTTGTCAAAAGTGACTGTTGTCAGTCCATCACATCAGTGCCTAAAAAGTAAACAATGGCAGATGATACAGGTAATAAACATTTTACTAGATGTATTATTTTGTTATACAGTAAACGGGTCATGGCAGCATGCATACACTTTAAAACCTGAAAATGCCGCTCAGGTTAATAGATTTATTAGGACTGACTTTGTACAGTATAAGATGGGGTGAGAAGGCCTGTCACCGCCAGCTGGAGCTGGAGCTGCCGCACTGAGCATGCGCCTTGAAACAACAACAAACTCCGCCCCCCCCCCAGCAGCTGTCACCCTGTCAAAACAAAGACCCAGTCCCTCTCTGCGGACGATGCACTGCATAAACCCAATAAAACCCTCTCCGTGTAACACGGTGCGTTGACAGACGGCACGGGGACACTAACATTTCCTGTGGAAAGCGTCAGACCGCGCACCAACACACACACACACACACACTGGGATGCAGCCCTTGTGCACACAGCCAGCTACTCCCAATCCACAGCGCCAAGCCAATGTTTACGTTCACCAACCCCCCACCTCGACAGATAGTAACACTGTACAGCGGGCAGCTTGCAGCTGGAAGGCCTCTGCTTAAGAGTCGTGCAGTAACAACAATGCTTGAATCAACTCGATTACTGATATCGCTTTTTCAATAATTGGTTCGTGCATGCAAAATGGAAAAAAAAATGTGCGGCAATGGCTTCCTTTGCTGCGCTTGCATTTTGTAAACTATTGCAGCGGAGCCCAGGAAATACCATTTATGAAGAATGAGCCGTTAAAACCGCCGTGTTTAAAACGTCCGCTATCTACAGACATAGCGTACTTTGCAGGATGAATACACTCCGAGTTTTTCCAGTTTCTTTGGCCGAGGTGAGGAGCGGAGTTGCGCCTTCTTCACGGCGATACGTGCGGATCCTCCAGCGGCGCCGGAGCCCTCCGTCCCAACGGCTCCGGGAGCGGCCGGAACCAAGCCCGCGGCCCCGATGGCCGGCGATCCTTGCTGAATCCCAGCACTGTCGGCCATGATTCACACCGTACCCCCGACGGGACCCCGGGCCCGGGAAATATTCGCTCTGCCGTCCGCTCTATTCCACAAACGGAGGATCAGACATGGCGCTCATCCTTATTTTCAATTTCTCACTGTAGGCCCATTTTCCTCCGCTAGGGGACTCAAATGGGATAGGCCAATTCTACTATTGAGAGAGGAAAGGTCACAAAATGCAACCATTTACAGCAAAAATTCAAGGTCAAATGTAATAGAAGAAATGTGGTTCGCTATGCGGAGCCATGGTTGAGCACACAGTGGTGCATCATGGTGATCCCATGCAACATAAAGGGATAAATAGAATGAATACCAAATAACCAATAGTGTACAGACTATATTAAATAATAGAAATACAAAGGGGAAAAAAGCTTATCAATTCAACGTCATAACAAAATATGACTATATAATAACCAAAACTGTTAAGAGGAAAAACAATCACTCAGTGGGAGGTCCTTGAGAAAATGTCACCAAGTGCACAGGCGACCACGCATGCACGCACGTGCACACACACAACCTGATTACAATAATGAATTATCAAATTTATTTTAGTATTTATTTGGTCATTACATAACAGTACTGTAAAATGCTTGCATTTAAATGTTTTCGGCTGCAATTAAGTGTTCACGGCAAAAACATACAATTTACATCCTCGTGTTAATTCATTTATTCATGAATCACCATCGTGCCAGCTGATAGTTGTTACACTGTTCCTACAATATCTTCACAAGGTTACTGAGATGTTATGGAGGGGCAGACTGTTGGTTAATCAAACTGTTTTTTATTGCGCCCGACTCCTCCGGAGGTTTTACAACCAGTGTCTCTGGAAGTTCAGGTCTACTTCAGGGAGGAGCACTGGACAAGGCATCGTAGCCTGATACCACTAAAAAAAGAATTAGTGAAATGCGAGTAAGAAATACTGTTAAAAAATAGAAACCAAAATGTTTGGATATTATTTTTTTTCTTTTGAGAAAAAAAAATGGTACAAGACAGACAACTAAATAAATGCAATTTCATTTTTTTGTTAATAACACTACATACATTTATAAAGACCACCACTGATTATAATTTAACCATTTGTGTGAAAAAATGAACAGCAACAAAACTCCAAACCCAGATTGTAGCTGTTTTTTTTTCTAACTGTACAGTTCTTTTTATGATTATCTAGACAACTCTCTAGCAAGCATTAGTCCGGTCACTGGTAAATCAAAAAAAAGGTAGACTACACTGCAACACCCTATTTACAGTATATTATTTATATATTTATATTTATATATATATATATATATTTATATCACACTGGCTGTAATTATGACAAGATATATTCATGAGCATCATTAGTGCAAGGCATGAGTAAGACAGACCTGTAAAAAGAGTTATTGACCAGATGTATTGTGTGTGTGTGTGTGTGTGTGTGTGTCACTGTATGTTACAATGTATAGTGTGTGTGTGTGTGTGTGGGGCACATAGGTGAGGGAGAGGTGTAACAGTCTGTGTGAGTGTGCTCATGTACAATAATGTTTAGGTCCGACAGGGTTCTGAAGGAAAAGGTCAATGTGTGTGTGTGTTCATGTGCAAATGTGTGTTCAAACACACACACACGCATTAAATGGGCACGTGTGAGTGAGTCTAAGGATGAAACCTGTCATCAGCCAGCCCAGTCCCAGTTTGTACACACTGACACGCAGCTGTGTCTAAAGCACTTCCTAGTCAAGAGAAGATGACAAAGAATTATGATTTAAAGGTGATATTGAAGCAGCCTTACATATTGCAACTCCCAACTCACTGCCATCACCTTCACTTTCTACCAGGTGCAAACCCTGCAGCGGTCCGGACAACATTAACACAATGGAAAAGGTCATCTGCATCAAATAAATCACCCAAAGACAGAAACCAAGAGACCCAACAAAAGGGATGGTCTACACAAGATTCATGAAGGGACACACATCAGGAGATGGAGATGCGTTGATGTGTACCTCAGAGGCCCATGCGCCTTGTTGTGGAGAAAGCTGGGTTTGAACAGGGGGTTTTCGCTGAGCTGCATTGGTCCTCGCAGACACTCAAGTCACAGAGTAAATACTGTGAAACATTGCACAATGCCACCAGGGACAGCTAGAAGAAGGCATGGCCCTAGAATGGAGCCTTCGGGTGGTAGGAGAGAATGTACACTAGTGCTACTTTGAGTTTAGCGGGGGAAAGGACATGGGCAGCGTGGGCAGGCGGAGGGGGGGGGGGGAGAGAGGGAGAGAGAGAGAGAG
>JAVQJD010105939.1:0-19422 GCA_036023655.1 Nannoperca australis
CCCCCCCCCCCCCCCCCGTTTCCCCCCCCACATCAGTCTAGCAGGATCCTTTGCCAGCCGTTCCTGACGCTAAGCCTTGTTGTTGTCTTTTCAAATACCTCTTGTCGCGCAGCTGACAAATGGTTAAGATAAGATGACAATTCCCCCTGCGCTTTTATAAATAAACTGCTACCTATCAGATGGGTTTTCAGGGGCTTTTTATTGTGTGTATTGTCATATATTTCATGTATATCTGTGTTTTTCTTCACTGTGATTCTGCATGTATGTTATAGTACTAATCTGCTGTAAATCTTCCTAATCTTCAATAGGCTGTGAGATTTTCTGTACGCTTTCCCTTTTGCCCCATCGTGGCCGCTTTACCCTCCAAGCACCCCTCCGATACCGTTTCATGTCACCGAGCGTTAATATATCTGCGTGCCCTTTTCATAGATACATGCACAAGTACCGACCACACACATCAGCGTACCACGGGCCGATGCGGCCTCCCTCCGCTTCACCCTGCATCTCCAGCAGCACAGCTCCCCACCTACATCTCTTCAAGGAAAAGGTCACGCTGGCCACATGACCTGCTATTTGAAGAGGACCTGGTGGATACCCAAAGCAGGCCAAGCACAATCCAATTACACCCCGGGGAGATACGCCGCATTTGCTGAACTCTGCTCGAGCGATATTCTGTTTCTCTTTCGGTGCTTGTGTAAAAGATCCACTTTCATGTTTATGGTCAGCCAGGAACTATCAACAGATGTTCTGCGAGGTTCAAACTCCTGCTGTGTTCGATTGTTGCGTGCAGGGAAGACGGTTTGAGTTGAAATATGATTATGAGTATGATTTCCAAGTAAAGCATAGTTTTCAGCCTGCAGAGGAAACAATATGGGTGGATACTCTGTGTTCACTCATTTGTCAAAGATCAGGTGCGAGTTTGAGGAGGCAGGTCTCGACTTAAATAAACACAAGTTAGCTTGAGGCAAATAGACAGCGAGGAGGCTGAAGGTCAAGCATAGTCAGGTGACTTGGTTAGCTACGATGCGTTCTATGCACTCCCAACCTGTACTGCATGCACCTCTCTTCCCTGTGGAAATGTCCATTGACACAAAACGGGCCTAAAAATTATCTGAAACAAATAAATGATTATTTACAGATGTCTGTTGTTTCTTTCTGTCGATTTAATTCATTCTTTGGTCTGTAAAATGTAGACAAATGGCGATAAATTGGCCATCTCAAGGTGACATCTTCTATTTGCCTGTTTTGCTCGACTCTCAGTCGTGATTATCGTGATACAAAACAGAGAAAAGCAGCAAATCCTTACATTTGAGAACCTGGAACTAGCAAATCTTTGACACTCTTCGCTTGAGAGATGACTCAAATAATGGATTTATAATTAAAATTTGGGCAGCAACTAATGAATGGTGTCATTATCGATTAATCTGCTGATTACATGTGTTTGATTAACTGTGTGTTCTGTATAGTAGATAAAAATGCCCATCACAACTCTTTCCAGCCACTAATCCATTAGCCAAAGATTTTCAATTTGCTTATATATACACACACAACAAATTGGATGAATCCATTACCTAAATATTTGCAGATTAAAATTCTGTCAGTCGGCTAATGGATTAATCAGCTTATCACTTATGCGCTAAAATAATTCAATGAAATCTTGTTGTGATTAACTTTTGGTGAACTGGGCTTGTTCCCTCACTGTATGCTCTCTGTCATGACACGTTACCCTCCTGACGACACTGACACGCCTGGAATTTGTCGCCTCACCTCAGTCACTGTGAATATATTTCACTTAACTCTCTTCACAGATAAGAATGAACACAAAAACGCGCGCAGTTCTTCCGTTAAACACCGTCTTCAATTCACTTTCAGGAAGTCAGATCTGCTCTGAAGAGCCCCTGCGGGTCTCTTGTCCTTACAAGGCGTGGAAACCACAGCTGGTCCGTGCGTATCTTTGACATTCGCGCGTGTCGCCTCGACTACATCAGTGGCCGCTGAGTGCCGCAGTATGTGAAAGCATCCAGAACACCTGATAATAAAGCTTATCAAACCAGCTCGCGAGATTAGATGCTGCCGGGGCCGAAACACCCGCATACCTTCGCCTGCAACAGCACCATGTTTGGCGAGCGCTGGTCCACGCAAGATAAACACTGAGCATCGTCGAGCTTTGGTGTAGTGCGAGACGGTGGCGTGTGAGGTTGAGCAGTGGAGCGGGCATGAGAAGCCAAGCTCGCTACGCTGCTTTACTGGTGCTAATCAGTGATCCATTGAGTCGCATACTACACTTTGAAAGGTGGGGGTGGGGGTGCGGGGGGGGCCGCTCTTGTTCAGCATGTGAGAGTCATACCAGCGGGGCTGTTAAACTTTGGCTCTCATACGGTCAGCGTTTATGGCCACTTTCGTCTTGTTAAGCACAAAGCTGAGATTGGGATGGGCAAAGTGTTGAAAAGACATGCACACTAAAGTTGAAAAGGTCACTCGTGGTGCTTATATTTGTTCCAAAGTTCGTTGAATCATGTGGAAAAAGTGCAAGTGGCACTCGGGCGCGTTTTTGTGCGAATATGCACACCTGCATCCGCACAAGTGCGTTTGCGCGTGACTGCACCTTTCCACGTGCGCTCGTATGTGTGTGTGTGTGAGTGTGAGTGTGTGTGTGAGGGTGAATGTGAAATGTGCACGAGACAGTCTCCCCCAAAACATGCTGCTCCCCTGCATACAACACGCATCATTACGCTCAAGACAGAGCGGTGCTGTCTAACCTCACGCTAATTCACCCGAGTAAATTTAAGTCTGGACGTCTTCCAAACACTTCCACGACCATTAGGTTCCTGCGGCCGTTGCTGACTCTCTCTCTCTCTCGCTCTGTCTCTCTGTCTGCCTCTTGCACGAAGCCAGAGGTGACTCTTGTCTGGTCCTCCAGCTTGTGGATGTCACCGAATTTCAAACTGTGTCATCTGGTTTCAGATTTATTGTCTGGTTTATCAAATTTCAGAAAGTATGGAAATGCTCATCACACTTTCCCAGAGCCCAAGATGACGCCTCCAGATTGCTTATTTTGTCCGAGGAACCCATCGGAAAGCCAAAGGTGTTCAATTTATTCAAATGTTAAACTAAGACAAGCAGACAATCTTCATATTTGAGAATCTGGAATCATCCAATCTTTGCCATTTCTGCTTGAAAAATGAATTAAGTGATTAAAATAATAAATTATCAAAATAGTAAGAGCTGAAAGGTAATTTCGTGTGAATTGATTAATTGATTAATCATTCTGGCTCTAAAACAAGGCTGTCTTGTGTTTTAATGAGTGAAGTATGAGCTAATAATTAGAAATGAATCAAATCATTTTCTTGTAATGTTTTGTCATCGTTGGGCAAAATAATGAGGAACCAAGATGTCGAGGCGTGTAGTGCTGAAACTACTAACCTTTGACGTTTTGACGATGAACAAACCTAGCTATTAATCGTTAAGTCATTTATTTAAAATAAAAATGCTGAAAGAATCTGGTTCTAGCTTCTGAACGTGAGGATTTGCTGCCGTTTCTCTGTTTTGTGTGATCGGTCTCTCTGCATTTTGCACTGTTGATCGGTCAAAACTAGACATTTAAAGACGCCACCTTTCGATCTGAGAACTTCAGGACCCACAGTCATGTGCTCGTACATATACAGGCTCTGAAATACTACCACTGCAGTACTGTACTGTGAGTACAAACGGTCACAAAAGGTGCATGAAGCTTTAAACCGAAACTCTCCTTTAGGTTTCAAAGAACTCTGTCCTTTCTCCTCTTCACCTCTTCTCTGTGGTGCTACAGCAACTCCCTGCATCCACAGTAACCTCAACAGTGTGGACCAAATATGGTATTACATCAGGCCGGGTACGTTTGGCTATTCAGTTACAAAGTGAGGAACAGTACACTAAGCCCTAATCAAATTGCTCCAAGAGAAATATCTGATATAATCCGATATACCTTTCTTACATCACTTGGCTGTGGATGTGCGGAGCTCTGAAAGAACAAGTCTGTCGTTGGAATAGAGACGCTTCCGTGCCAAAGAAAATCAACAAAACACACACGCACAGCACCGCAAACTCATTTACCAAGAAGGAGATGTTTTGGGTCCAGATTGGGCAATGTTTACAGAGGAGAAGTGGAAGAAACCGGGCAATTATCCAGCATGTTACAGAGAGACTACATTTTCACCAGAAACTAAATGGATTACCTCACTTTTTCCCCCCTTTTTTTGGGGACAAACAATATCATTCTGGTGTGTTAAGATGTACTAAAGTCATGTTAGTAGAGAGGCTGCGCTCGCTTGACTGTAACACAGTGGATGTGTGTTACAAAGAGTTATTGCCTACATGTTGCAGCAGCAGTTTGAAAACCAATTCGCCCCCCGGCTCTGAATTCCCCTACTGCTTTTCAGCGTTGTGTGAAGTCTTTACGGTAAAAGCCTGAACTAACAACACTTTAGTCCGTTGTCAGGTAACTTATCATTAACTTCAAGGAACTGCTTATTAGTGATCCCTCAATAATTGATGGATATCTGCCTTTAGTTGTTCCTCACTTTTTCCTCATTCAGTATTTCTTCCCTGACTTCACTGTAAAGTGTTTTAAAAAGGAAATGGACATGGCTACAGTTTGAGGTGAGTTACAACAATGAAGAGAAAGAGAGGTAATACAGGCTATATGTCAGAAACAGACCATTAAGGAAGGACATAGATGACAGGTGCACTATTTAGTGACAGAATGTTTAACTGCCGTTTGAAAAAAAACAAGTTATATATGTTATGAGTGCATTGTGAAGTAGTTCTCATAATTTAAGAGCATGACTTTCAACTTTTACAAGGCAAAAACTCGATTATAGCGCAGAAAACGCTACAGGAGACAGTCCTCTACACCTTAAACAGCTATAGGAAGGCCATATGAATATTACAGTGATACTATAGGTGACAAAGTAGGCAACGGTGGTTAAAAAAACACGATATTAGCAGTACGGCTCTAGCGTGAACCCCTTGGTTAAGATGCCGGTATAGGTCACGGAGCGACCACGCATTAATATTAAAATGGGTAAAACAGCGGCGAGACCAGGTAACCGGGTGCTCGACGCGCGCGAGGATACGTACCTCCTCTTCGTGGTTGGTGAATTCACTCTGCTCGTTTTCTTTCTCGATTTTGCTGTTATTCATTCTGAGCCGGACTCTTTTATCGCGCTCACTTGGGCTGGCTTCTTCTCCGTCTTCTTCTTCGTCTTCTCTCGTCGCCTTTCGCTTCTGTTTCGCTCTGCCGTTCGTCTCCAGGACCCCGACCGTACGACCAACCGTCCGCGCGCGGCAGCTGTCCTAACCGAGCTTCCTCCACTAGTTCGGCGACATTAATGATAATTTAAGCTTTTTTTTTAAAAATTTATTTAATTTATTTTTTTTTAAAGAAGGGGGGGGTGAAAAGTCAGCTGCGAGTGGCGTTTTTGCGTCGGTAAGATATTCCTCAGCGTTTCCCTGGAAAGCTTCTCCGGAGGCTCTTGTTGCTGTTCCCCAAACGAAATACAGTAAATGTTCACTGTACCACGCCGCAGGCAAACTTCTCTCCTCATCTCCGCGCGAGGGAGGGAGTGAGGGAGTGTAGAGGGAGGGGTTTAGGGTGGGGTAAAGGGTGGGATGCGCCGTCAGCCGCGCATTAACAACTTTCATCAAGTGCTTTCGAGAGGACAGTGGAAAATCAGTGGCGACCACCGATCGGACCTTTTTGGACCAGCTGGATGTTATTTCAGTAGCTGCAACGTATTACAGTGCGGTGTCCGTCGTGACTTATATGGATATTCGTTTTATCTCCATTTGGCCGCTTTAATGTTACTACACAACACCTAATGCAAGGATAGTGTATGTAAAGTCAAGGATGTGGCGAGGATTTGAGAAATACTGAGGTTGTGAGTCCTCCAAGTCCACCTTAGACATCAAAATAAGTCTGATCAGACACAAAAATAAAACTTATCCTATCCCTAACCCCAATAATTATGTGGCTTTTTATCCTGTTCAATTATATTATTTGAATTAATGTCTAAATGCTGTTTTCAAACCGTATGACATTCTGGTGGACGTGGCACATAGTGTAACCTTTTATTTATTTGTTCATTTTGTTGGCTTCAAAGCTCCTGCACACCGTTAACTCCAGGTTTATAAGTTCTGGCAACGAGTGAACCTTCAAAAGGCAGCGGCCCGTGGCCAAAACACTGCATTTCCGAGAAACCTGACAGTGTGCGGGAACACTTTGGTTTACGCGATGTCGCGTTCTTATCAAAGTATTGGAATCAGCCAATGAAATTCCCCATGTGTACTTAAACTGCCCCATAGGTTGCTCAAAACCTCAACATTTCCAGAAAGAAATGCAGAGGTCATGACCTTTGTGTCTGTGGTATCTATTGTCCCAAGCCGGCTGTTAGTTCATAGTGATCTTACATATATTTTGTATTAATAACTGTTGTTTTTAATCACTTGTGATGCTGCATGTTTTGCACACTTCTGCAGCGACAGGCCTAATGCAGGTTGTAGCATCTCAAATGTATTTATTTATTGTATATTATACTGTTTGCGTCTACCTGAAAGCAGCTAACTGGGTACAATGCATCTGTAAATGTACCGCATATACAGCACAGTATGTAAAATATAATGTGAGATTAATACACTGCCTTTCATAAATGAGTAGTCTAAATTATATTTAAATTGCATTCTCTCACACCTGGTAGGGGGTGACAAAATATTGTAGAAGGTTTTGTAATTTATGATTGTTGGTATTGTTTGTATTTTATCACGTACCTTCATGGGAACAATCCAGACATGTTTTTGTTTGGGAAAGTTATCTGTCACTCACTTTTACTGACCTATCTATTTGAAGGGTCACAGATTTAGAG
Source organism: Nannoperca australis (assembly GCA_036023655.1). Lineage (NCBI taxonomy): Eukaryota > Metazoa > Chordata > Actinopteri > Centrarchiformes > Percichthyidae > Nannoperca > Nannoperca australis. The sequence continues at coordinate 6,900 of JAVQJD010105939.1, forward strand.
CTTCACCTGTTGACTGTTCAACCTTTAACCGAGCTCCGGGTCATACCATGAAATGTGGCACCACGAGACGTCTGCTTACCACTGCACGCTCAGGAGTATTTTCTTTTCCTTTCCCTGTCTCGACCCCCTTGAAATGCAGCACTGTAAAGATGCACAGAGCAGTAGACACAGACAGTTATTCAACTTACTGTAAATGGCTCTTGCTTTACCATTTCAAGGCCCGTGAGTAGTTTTATGGTTTCAGGCAAATATCTCTCCTCAGACATCACTGATACAGCCCATTTCTGTCTAGATTTATACTGGCCGTGGCAGGTTGTGCATATACATGAAGAGGTACGTGAGTAAACACCTGTAAATTGCTCAAGATTTAAATATGATAACACTAATCCACCGTGAGCTCAACCCAAGACTATTTGATTTAAGACCTTTTAGTGGTGAAACAGCCAGCCCCTGGAGCTATGGAAGTGATGTCTCAACAACAGAGGGTATGAGCAAACACTAAAAAGTTTCCTGGCACACCTATTATTGTCTACGGCGCAGGGTGCAAAACTGCCTTAAAAGCAGCGATCAGGTGACAAGGCAGCCTTGAACGCTCCCCCATTTCAAAACATTTATTTTGAGCAACTGCCTCACTTTGTATTTCGCGATGAAAAGTTCAAGAGCTGACAGGAGCTCGGCAGTGGAGACTTTGACTATATGTTGCAAGACATTTATTGCACGGGACAGAAGCTCGCATTTTATGACAGCCAGTGCAGAAAGCAGAGCGAGTCGTTATGCTGAACTTGCACCTCAAAAGCAACAAAAGAAGGAAAAACAGTCATCGCGAATCGGTCTTAGAGATTTCTGCTCTTTCCCCTCCCAGATCATGTCTATATCAATTACACTGCATCTGAAGCATACACAATGAAGAAGGGAAATGGCAGATTCTTTTATGCTGATGAGAAGCAGTTCGGGATGAAGAGAGGAGGGTCTTGGAGTCTTCCAAGCAGATAAAAATGGAAATGTTCCCCTTGCTGCTCAACACCACTGTATCAAAGCTTCCTGCCGGAGTCTGGGGAGCACGGAGGGGGAGGAGAGGTAGGAAGGAGGAGGAGAGGATAGGAGTCAGGGGGGAGCGAGGGGAGGGGGGAGATGTCCCAGCTGTGTTTGACAGGTCTCAGGGCTGAGCTGTGTGGTCTGATGCTCGGAGTGGGGGGAGGGGGGGGGATGAGGAGCAGCTAGGAGACAGTCTGGTCACGGTGTTCTGGGTAACATGTCAGCAAGCTTTGACATGGTCCAGCCTCACATGAAGATATCTTTGATTTGTCAAGAGATGGCTAGTTTAAGACAATGCAACGGTGTTGGCTAAACTGGTTGAGTAAGCCCTGTTATTTTAGTTTGAGTTGACAGGGAGACAAAAGAGAACATGCATGTTGATTGCACATAATAGAAGGAAGGAGTTAGGCATTTGGGGAAATTCCCCTTTTTTGCTTTCTTGACAAAACGTGGAGGACAATCTCATGTCTGTACGCTACGTATGAAGTTATGAAGTTATATAGCCAGCAGCCGGTTAAGTTAGCTTAGCATAAAGATAAGCGAGCCTGGCTCTGTCCAAAGGTAAAAACAGTCCACCTATCAGCACCTCTAAAGCTCACTAATTTACACGTTATATAACCGTATTGGCCCAAATGTACTGTAAGATGACCCTGGTTTTTAGATGACCCCATCTTTTCCAACTGCTGATTTAGAAAAATATTTTTTGACGCTAGTAAACACTTTCAGACTAGTCCTGCTGGGAACATTTCTCAGAGATTTCGATCAGTCCTAACTGAAGATAGCCCTCATACCTAAGGACTTTTCTTTCATAAAAATCAAACATGAAATACTTAAATTCATTCAGTCATGTAGCCTGTCAATTTTTCTTTACTTATGGACAGTCAGGCTAGTTGTTTCTTACTGTTTCCAGTCTTCATGCTAAGCTAAGATAACTGCTAGTTGTAGTCCCACATTTAACCTAATGTTACAGACATACAGTAAAAGTGGTATCAATCTTCTCATCTCTCAGTAAGAGAGTAAACAAACCTAACCAGAAAGGTTTTGTTGCCCAGATAAACTATATTGCCAGAACCTCTGCTGAAACAAAGGCAGGACTGAAGATTGAGACACAAATCAGATTATCGGATATCATCTTCTGGATCACTGACTCATAGCTAAAAGGCCAGCTTGATATGAGGACCAAAACAAGAATCTATCATGACACAATGCCGATGTATTGACCAGCAGTGGATCCCCGAGGGAGGACCCCCGTGGTTCTTGCAATCCAGTCAGATGACTCGAAGATGATGTGTTGTCTCTTGCTCCCTTGACTCTTGCTTTGCAGTCCTGCAACTCAGCATCAAAGCAAACTCATCATCAGCGCTGCTCTCCACCGTCACTAACTTCACAAAAAAAGGGAAAAGAATCGAGAGGGAGAACAATGTTGCAATCCATCTAGAGGTCATCTGTAAAAACAAGCAGGCCTGCCTGTGGACCTGACAGCAGCTCTGGGTTTGGCAGAGCAACACACTTCACCCTTTTGAGTGATGTGGGGTAAGTGGCTCTGATTGGGCTTAGAGCCAGGCCATTCCATTCCTTTCTGATATGCAGCGTTCCTCCCTTATGCTTAGCACCCTTTGATCTTCCTCTCAGATCGCCAATGAGCAACTTGTGGTCAGATTGACCCACTCTAATTGGCCGTGAGGGGCTTGGTGCTTTGTTTGTCTTTTTTATTGGCTTCTTCACAACCCGAGCTCTTTTTACCTCAGTGTAACATGAAAATCACATGAAATGACACTACCAGTAATTCCTGAAGGTATACTGTTTACCATGTTCATCTTAGTTTATGGTATTAGCATGCTAACATTCGCTAATTAGCACTGTATGTAAAGTACAGCTGTAGATGATGGAAGTGTCATTAGTTTTAGAAGTATTTGGTCAAAGGTTTGGACAAGTTTGACCCGATGATGGGACTAAATAGAAAAGCAATAACTCATAAAATGTCATGACAATCGATCCAACAGTTTTTGAGAAAACCGCTTGTGTCAACTGCCTAGTGAGGCTAAAGGAAAAGTCAGGATATCATCAAAGTAAGTAGCAACCATGGACATCTGTACAAAACCACCATGTAGATGATGATATATTTTACTGGATAAGTGAAAACTTTGACCTGCTGGTGGCGCTAGGGGAAGAGTCAGGCGATCACTAAAGTCTGTAGGCTTCATTCTCGTGGCAACCATGACCATGATCATTATCATGGTCAATTTTATAGCAAATTCATCCAATAGTTGTTGAGATATTTCAGTCTGGACCAAAGTGGTGGACCGATGGATGGACATTGCCGTCCCTAAAGCCACTCTGCTAGCATGACTCAACACTTGAGCTAAAGCAAACCAGAAGCCTTTATTTAGTTTAGTTAGTAAAGTTTTCCAGTTTTATCACTAAGACTTTGTGCCTGACTTGAGTGTCTTTATATCTGTGTACACATTCTGTTATGCTCTGCTTACTGTCAATCACCAAACACCCACAGGAAGAAATGCAAGTCTCTGCCAGGAAATACTCCCTCAAGAACGTGTCGCCTTACAAATTTTTTTGTATTTTTGTTTGGGGTGTCTTTGTTAGCTGAAAAAGTGGAAAAGCAAAAGGGAAAAAGACTATGTTAATATTGCAAAAAGGCCAAATTGATAGGACAGGTGTTATTAAAAGTGGTTGGTTTCAGTAAAATCATCTTTATCGTGCGTTGCTGTTGTTCATCATATTTCCTCTGTTGGAGTGGCCCAGAGAAAGAGAACGCAAGAGCTCTTGTGATTAACTAGGTTGCATTACTGAGTAGTGAGGTAGAACGTCCGTTTATCCTCAAGGGCACGGCCGAAGTCGTCAGATGTGTGTTAAGTCTGACGAGCCACGGGAAGGAAACCTGCTCTGAACCAAAACAAGAGGTTAACTCATAAAACCACCATTCTGTCTTCTCATATATGAAGTCGTGTCAAGGCACAGAAACACAAGAAGGTCTGAGTCATTAGACTGTACTATACGCGTTCATGGTTTAGTGGGCACGGGAAGGGTTGAGCAGAGAACAGAGACCATGCTAAGTATGTCTCCTAGGCTTGAATTCCCAAATGTTGACACAGGTCTATGTAATGGACTATAATGTTCCCCCTGAATGCTGTTGAGTGATCCTAAAATGTCTTAAAGCAGGTCAAAGGGAAGTGCGTAAGGTATAATTTCTTTGTTGTGCAATGAAACCAATAAAAGGTTAAACTAAAACCTGGCCCCCGAGGTCATTGTCTTTCCCACCACCTTTAATCATTATTGAACAATGGTGTGTGTGTGTAAAAAATATTCAATTTGCTTTCTGCGGTTAGCTTTGAGCTGCACAACTCTGTGTATTGACCTTTACTTCTGAAGGTTTCAGTCTTCTGTTGTCAGTTTTATTCTGATTCGTAACTTTTCTATTTGCTTCATTTTGTACGTTTTTGTGGAGGCACCATTTTATAGTATAATTTGTTGTTCGTTTTTCTATGTTGTTTTACAGTAAAAGACAACCAGATATACTGTAGTTGGCACACAGCAAGTAAATCTATGCACATATTCACTTGCAAACATATCTGTGCATACTCTATACTCTCTACGTTTGCTTAATTTATTTATTTTACCCATTATTTTCTTCTGTCTGTTAAACTGCATATGATTTTATGTATATGAGACATTTAAATCAAAACTACACATGTAAACCTCAAGGTGGCGCTAGAGGAGAGAACTAAGAGAAACTTAAGGGTATATTATATCCAACATTTAAAGGTATATTATATCCAATTTCATGGCCTTCCAACTGTTGCTCAGATACTGGACCCAAGTGGTTTAGTAGTCGACCGACATTGCTCTCCACAGATGCCATGCCGCTGGCATGGTTAAAAAGGCATGACGTCCCGTGTTTCAGGGTCCCTGTTGTGATTAAATTAATTATTTCAGTGGGATTGCAATGGAAATCACTGCAGCCTATAGGTCACATTTCACTTTTCAAAGGTGGAGTGGACCTGGATGCAAAGGTCAGCTGTCAGAAAGCCTTTATCCTCTCAAGCCAACCGGTGACCTGTTTGACCATGACTGACTGCAGTGGACTACGCCAAGACTTGAACTGTATGTGCTGCTGAAAACACAGATCATAACAGTGCGAGAGTAATTGGTGATGACTGATGTTATTTCCCCCCCTTTTTTCATGCAGTCATACATTTATATGTGTATATATATATATATATGCTTGTGTTTCACTCACCTTTTGGACCAACCTAATCAGTAGCCAGTGTTGCATTACAAACTAGAATCTCATGCTTCTCTCTTTGTTTATGATTAGATATTATTGACTCTTCACAGAATGCTGCATATTGAAGCAAAGGCCAAATATTGACTTGAGATAATCCTATGACAAGAAAAGCACATGCCACTGCGATGTACAAAAGTGTGCTCTAACAAATGATAGGACGCTGGATAATTCAGTTTCACAACAGTACAGTAAGGGAGAGGTATAAATAACTGCTTCCAAATATAGATCAACATTTGAACTTCCTCTCAAATTCCTGCCATGAGTTGCTATCATCATAGCCATTTTGTCTCTCTAGAAACCACAGCGGATTAATGAGGTCCTTCTCACTCAGCACATACGTGCAACTGTGCCCAGCATCTGTCTTCCTTGTCATATTAAAGTAAACTGACGCTTTAGTAACACCCCAGAATAAAAATGATGGTAGCAGGAAAAAAAAAAAAAAGTGTGAACGGAAAAGAGCCTAGACGTAGCCCCGGCTGCACTCCACTGCTGAAATAATTAGCCCCTGGTTGATGTGGACTCCTTGTGGGACTCCACTGTGACATGTTCAAATGAGTATTGGCAGTGTGTGACACCAGCTGTGAGCCTCCTACAGGGAGCTGCTGTATTCTGTGCAGCGCTCTGCCCACCAAGCACGACATAAAACCCCTTTAAACTGTGAAGAACAGGAGCGGCGGCCTTGAGCTTGTTTTACAATCTACAAGAGTTTAAAGGAAACAACTGTTTAATGTGACATCTGAACTTTTCATGTCAGGTGTTTCAGGCAGTGATGTAATCCACAATCCAAATTTGTGAGGCTGTGGCACAGATGGGAGCATTGCACGAGGTGATGGGGGGGTGGGAGGGGGCACCAGGGATTATTCAGGCCCATGCTGCAGTAGTTATGCAAGTTGCAACCACACCCGTGTCAATTACAATAAACCTGGCATTGTGTGGAATTCCCAATGTGCCCACAGCACCAATTTGGCAACCCCTGATGGGAGGGTGCAGGTCTGGCAACCCACCGTGTCCAAGATGGGGACTACCACACCCAGACTTATCTTTTTAGGCATCGTCTTTGCTCAGTAAATACACTTTTCAAATGGAACGTCTGTTACTTTCGTAGTCACCAATTCACATTAGTTGTAGAAACTATCTTTAGCCCTTAGATTTTATACCTATTTTAGCACAAAAACACAATAATATAGATTGTTGCACTATTAATAAATAATATTTTAAGTGGATGTTTTGTATCACTTGATTAAACAAAGCCTTCAGAGCAGAGGGTGTCCAAACAGTTGCTCAATAGTCCCTCCTTGTGGTCATAAAAAATGGGAAATATAAAATCAACACTTAAATAAATATGAGTTTAATTGCTGGAATCTTTTTTGCAATGTTTATTTATTTACTGGAACAATAATTAACAAATATGAGCATAATTGGAAATTGGAAATTTATCATAGTCTTGATATTGATCCAAATGCAAAAAGTGCAAAAAAAAAAAAAATGGTCACATACGTTGAAGAATGATGGCATTCCTCATGCAGGTAGAAATGTGAGTGTGTGATGGTCCTTTTCAGTACGTGGGGTATTTTATAGACAGAGAACACACTAAAGTGTAAGACAAGTGCAAGTAGAGGGTGATGCATCAGGGTCTGTGTGTTCAGATGCTGTGGGTTGCTGGAGGTACAATCCCTCTGGATCCGGGTCCATCTTAGTTTCTCACAGGTGTGCTGTTACCTTTGACCGTCTTCTTCAGGTGGTGATAGTTGGGCAGAATCTTCATAAGGAAGTCAAGCTGCAGAGTCTGAGGCTGCAAGACAAAAAAAAACCCCACATTCCTGGTGGTTACACAAATCTGCACACAAGCCGACAAAACTCCCGTGACTCGCAGGTGTAGACGAGCATCGATCTGCGCAGGCTGACCTGGGGCTTCTCGCTCTGCACGCGCCTGATGCAGTTTGAACCGTACACGACCGTGTTCTCCGGCACGACCTCACACGTGTTGACCTGGCAGCACGCGCCGATGATGCATCCGCTGGTCAGGATCACATTTCTCCCCAGATCAGCTGGGATTTCATTAAAGCAAAAGGATGAGGAAGAGATGAAGAAATTCACTACAGGAATATGGAAATAAGGGTTTAGGCAATATGATGATATTCACCGTGAGATGATATAAAACAATAAACTGTGTTATACCCTTTAATATCTCTGGGTAATTTAGACAATAGTATGCAATGTTGCAAATCAATGAGCATGACTGTATATGATTTTTGCATCAATGTGATGATGTGCGTACCTTCATTAATTAATTAATTAATTAACTTGCTGTTTTAGCCAATAACAACCATTCCTGAGTGGTTATTTCACCAATAAACAAATTCTCAATCATACTATACTCATACTATGTCATGATACAGATACTGGGATGTAAAATGACATATGCCATAGCAGAATAATGTATCAATGTGTCACACTCGTTACCTTTAGACTCAATCACATTGTTGTCTCCGATTTTCAAAGCTTGAGAGACTGAAGCAGAACCGTTAAGGACTTACATTTACGAATTAGCATTTTAAAACAGTTAATAGTCACTGAAAACTAAAGCCCGACTGATATATTGGATGATATTCATTTTTCAATAAACACATGATCATATTATATGAATCAGATGTGAACTGAGTGGTACTTCTTTACAGCTTTTTCTACAGTGCTCTCTGGTGGATAAATTATATATTGGCATTTCTAAATGACCTCAAACACATTTTTGGCATTTCAGTAGATACATTTCTTATTAAGTATTGGCTGACAAAACAAAACAAAAAAAATATATATATATATATATATATATATATGCAATAAGATGCTTATTCGTCTAGCTCTACTGCAGTCAGACGCCCATATATTGTTACTTGCATGTAAAGGATACCACATCCAACTTCAAACACGTTATTGGTTCCAACTGTCATGGTTTTTGGCTCAACTCCCTCTGTGTCTGGCATGATGTTCTCTGCATAACTACAGGCACAAAAACACACAGATAAGATGAGGTGAAACTGTAATGTTCAAATAGGGAAATGATGTTCGTCATACACACTCTACCTGTTAATAATAAGTGCCTGCTCCTCTATTAGATTCCCCTCTCCAATGATAATAGGGCCTGCCTCTGCTATGATCCGTGCTTTGGGGTGGACAACTGTCCTAGCACCTGTAAAAATGAAAACTTATCTTATTGGAGGATGCAGCAGCCAGATAAAAATGAAATGTATGAAAATGACGCTTTTAGTGAAATTAAAAGCAAATTCTCACCAATGGTCACATCTCCTCTGATTTCACTCTCAACACACACAACAGCTCCAGCTGCAATTTTAGCACTGCAAGAACACACAGACATACTATATTAATAAAAATGTCAAATCAAGGATGCAGTTTAAAGCGGAATAAACAGGCTATTACAATGTCAGTAATTAAAGTATATCGTAATTACTGTCTAACAGACCTATAAATAGCATATGGGTGTCGCCATCATGATTTAGCAGGATTATTAAAAGATGAAAGGACATTTTTATTCTCTAAGAACTCAAATTGTTAAAAAAAAAAGGTTAACGATGGTCAAATGTAATCATCTACCTTTTTTGTGCCATGATTTGCTTGTCGTCTGACATCCTTGCGATGATGAAGAAATGTATCGATAATGAATTATTAATCCTAGTTCAGAGTTGGAGCTTAGGGGTTGATTGGGAATGTCTGGGAACAGCCAACCTGAGACTTTGCTGCCCTCTACTGTAATTTTAAGGATACTGCGAGGAACACACGACATGTTAAAAAGAAAACTAACCTGTCTACACTGCCTAGTTTAATTTCATCTTGATACAATGCTTAATATTCATAAGCAATAAATAAGCTTACATTTTAAATAGCTTAAGGTGTTATATATCTTCATTATTATTCGTAAATTACAAAAACTTACTTTCATTGTCTTGTTTTCAAACTATAATCGTACATTTATATTAGTTAATTAACACACTCACAATAACCTAATTATCTAGATACGTAAATAACGTGGAGTAGAATTCGAATTAAACTTCAAGGCTTGAATATACAGTCTTTTAACTAAGATGAACAGACTGTATCGTGTGTCAAGGTAAATAATAACAGTTTATTTTGTTTGTTGACAAGCTATAATTTCTTATGACTTCTCCCAGTGTCCTAAGGATGTAAGCATTTTGTGTTTTCACCAATTAATCGATGAGTAAACGACTTGAAATTCACTATCTGACCAACATCAACGGATACATTGATACATATCATGCACCTTGGCTTTTACCCTTATTGCTGTGACGCCAGTGTTCGAAGAAAAGGGGGGTCTCAGAGCCCCTAATTAACAAAAGGGATAGGGAAAACATATAACATAAAAATTTGAGTTTGTCTTAAGCTAATTGTTCACTGTTTATCTTTAATGTACAGTTTATTCTCATGTTTAAATATTGAAAGGTGAACAGGCTGACGTGGTTCCTGGTGCCGGTTGTAATCCTGCTGCGCAATAATACGCTCAGACTCCGCGGTTCCGCTGCTATTCACGACATCGCTGTATAAACTATGAATCTTTCACAACAGCTCACCGGTGTCAGAAAAGCGAACATGGTCGGTTAACAGTTAAATCCGGGTGAGTTAATGAAGGTATCCACGCTGTGCGTAATATTACGCCTAGTTTTGGAAAGGCGTGCGCGCACGTCTATTGAGTTTGTCTGAGCAGGAAACACAAGTGAAAACGATCAATAATAACTAATCATTAATAATAATTTCATATTTTTTTCGCCGGGAATGAAAAATAGTGCATGGCTGATGTATTTGTGTATATATACATACATACATAAAAACACAAACACGTATTTTCTTTTCTTTGGAGACTGTCATGGAGTATTTCGCACGTTGAATGTCGCCACGTCTCCTGCACTGTGCATTAACTACCAATGAATGGTAGACACAGTTGTAGAATAACACGCCAGTTACATTTACTGTGTGTGCCTTTGGAGGAAAAGCATACCGCCTAAATATTCCTCTAGAGTGTATTTCGTTTAATGATGGTCAGATGAACCTGTATATGGCATCGACATGATTACTCAATAAAAGTCAGCCAGAGAGAGTTCTCCTAGTGACCTCTTTTGCTGCTAATGCTGGTCGCATAATCTTGTTTTAAATAGTTTTTTTTAATCAATCCATTCCCTCCTAAAACTGATTTGAATTCTGTCAAGTCGTGTCACTACGACTACACCGGAAATTAATCAATGATATTTTTACAGAATAAAATGTACAATTAGCTATGTATGACAATATTTATCACACTATCCTAACACGTATATATTGTATAATATAGCATAGTCTTTATGTCATTTATTCATTCAGATTAACTGGCTAGGCAAATACAAATAATAATATTTCTTTTGTAAATAAAGTCTCATTCCATGTGTTCATGTGCACATCACTTTAATGTTGCAGCTGGTTAAGTTGGGCCTAATTTTAATTACTTTATATGCTGTTGGGTAGCTTAACTTATAATAATATATAATGATTTATTAGTTTATTATATATATTATATATTATAGTGTGTATTCATATTCTAAATCTGCAAAGTAACTAGTGACTGAATCTGTCATACAAATGCAGTGGAGTAAAAAGTGCAATATTTGCCTCTGAAATGTAGTCGAGAGAAGTAGAAAGCAGCATAAAATGGAAACATTAGTATTTTCAGTACAGGGTAAATGTAGTTACCGCCCTTTTTAAGATTAAGAACATCTCCTGGGGGAATGCGGGAATGCAGATGCACGTGTATGTGCAGCTTCGCGGCCTTTATTTTGAAATTAAATACCGGAAGTAACATTCAATGTTCTGACTCGACGGTGGTTGAGATTTGAAGGCGGGCGGCTCGTCTCAGCAGCTGCTCGAACGAAAAGTGAGCGGCGGACTGGTGCACCTGAGCCCGCGTGTCTTAATTAGACGGCAGCCTGTCTGAACACTAGTTACGGTCCATAATAATACGGCTTAAAAATATATATATATAGCTTTTAAGTACTGTTTGTGTGTAGATAAAAACAAATTGGACTTGCCTCAAACGTCGGATTTATGTCTCTTTTTCTGAACGGGAGAGGAGAAGCGCCGCTAGCTCGCGCAGGGGGGCGGAAACTCGTGCGTTTAGCTTGTTTTCAACTTTGTGGAAATATGTGACTGTGACAAATGAGACCGTAACATGGAGCAGTCGGCTACTCTCGACATAGAGACGCTCAAGGTAAGCTAACAATCGTAAAAAAATATATAAAATAAGTGCATGTTTGATGTAATTTGAATGGAAACCTCGTTTATCGGTGGAACGAGTGCTAGTTTGACACGGGCATCGCGTTATGCAACAGTAAAGTGAGTTTTACTAACCTTACTTTACGCGACTAGTTATCATTTCGTAACCAGGCTAGTTAGGAATTGTTTATCGATGTGTTGTTTTAGTCAGCAGTCCCAAGTTGCTCAGGAGTCCTCTCGGCAACAGGTGCGCTTCAATTGTTCCATTAAAAAACAAACTGCTCATTAAAGACGAACGTAAAGAGTCTGCTCGCAGTTTTTAGTCCTGCAATGGTCTCTCTCTCCAGGCAGGAACACGGTGCTTAATACCAGCGCTTAAACACCTGCCCTGAGTTGGTAACATATCTCGCACTTGCGCAATACCTCCCCGTATTCTATGCATTCTCCCTCTTTAAGGGTCACGGTAATGTAACAGCCTATGCATATTCTGCCCGCACGGTTTCTCATTATCATTCCAGTCTAGCAGGGGGAGGCAGTAACCCCTGGGTGCAGTATGTGTGCGTCTCTTCCCCGTGCTGCAGTGCAAAGAAAAAAAAGAAAAAAGAAGAAGCCTGCTTGGTGTCAGAAACCCACACAGCAGAGCTACTGTTTGGCTGTGCACTCGAGTCCATCTATTGGCCTGTTACACACACACACACACACACACACACACACACACACACACACACACACACACACACAGCTCTGGGCTCAGTGGTTGGGTCATGCTTATCAGTCAAGAAATCACTCACACTGGCTCTGAGCTGATCCAGCACTCCCCACTCAGTCTGCAAGTTTCAGCTAATTTGTCATGTTCAGTGTGACTCGTGTGCTTCTGTCGTATTTCTTTGGGGGGCGGGGCGGGGGGGGGGGGGG
>JAVQJD010105941.1:0-81535 GCA_036023655.1 Nannoperca australis
TGTATGTATGTATGTATGTATGTTGTATGTATGTCACTGTTGCTTTTTTTCTTTACACTTTTCTAAAGTTTAAACTTTATTAAAATGAATAGTACATCTCAATAGATGATATATGTCAACATTTCTTTTATGAAAATAAAAGGACTGAGTTTTACCACACCAGAATTTCATGGTCTGTGTCATATTTTTGCTCTCCTTATAGTCTGTTCTCTTCTATCATTCACTGTTCTATTTTAAGTGCTTTGGTCTACTGTATTGGCTTGTACTGATCTTAACTGCAGAGTTGCGTGCAGCTCTATTCTGAATCATTCCATGAGATGAAAACCGAGGAGGAGAGACACAGAGAGCGAGTGACGGGGTGAGAGGGAGAGACAGGGGAAAAGAGAGTCTCCAGGGGAAGTGAATGGTTGGAATGTGTGTTGAGGCTCAGTGAATGAGCTGCATGCTGGGCTGGGGGGTACAGGAGGTATTGTGTTGAAGCAGCAGGGGTCACAGTGGCTGTGACTGACACCAAAACAACATTTCATGGCAGACGACACTAGTTAAAGGCCGTGGCCAGGCCTCTACCCGCCGACCACACCTTGAGTATCAAAACTATTTTTTTCCCCCCTTTTTGCTTGAAACAAAAGTAGTAATTTTACTTGTGGGGGTGGCGTTACACCACCAGGATTCAGAAAGATGCATCCTAAAACTCCAGTTTATAATACTGAGAATGCATGTTCTTTGTTAAAAGGAGTCTTTCTCCATTCTTAAAAAAGTTAGTCAGCTGGATGTGGGAGTCTTTTATCCAAGTTAATTTGTTACAAAAGTAGCTTAACATATAAACTGTAGTATCTTGGACCTGTGTTACATCCATTCTGCAGCAATCAACATCTACTTAAAAAAAAAAAAATGAAACAGGGCTTTACTTCTGTATTTATTGGAAAACAATTTTTAGTATAAATGTACATTTTGTGTGTGCATGTAAGGTATACGAGCAACTACCTCTGTGCATAAACTTGTAACTTTTAACATGCAAGTGCAATTCACATCTATTCACATTTGTGGATGTGTTCATGCAACTCACAATTTAAGATATCATAAAGTTGCTATTGCCGCTGCCTCTGTAGAAACATACTGTAGTTGCACTTTTGCACAGGAAACATGCTGTACTGAAATCCAGTTTTGACCATAAGCTGACACTCACCTAGAATTATTCATTTATTATGGTCTCAATAAAGCACAGTAGTGACATGCCTGTCACTTAAAACACCATCTGTAAGTGAACTACATGTTCCTGCACAGCAACCGGAGAGAAGGACTGTGGAAAAGACAAGGATGCCACTGTAAACTACAGCCGTGCTCTACTGAGCCTCAAGTTTTCATTGCTTCCTATCCACTTATCAATTCCATTTAATAGTGAGCTAGCTGGCTGATAGCATAATTAGGCAGCTAACATCTCTTTTAGGAGCCTATTGAGCATTCTAATTAGCAGCAGATTAATGGGCAGTGAAGGCTGAGCTCCACACCACCAACACCAGCGACCCACTGTTACCTTCAGCTGCGCACCGCCCAGGGGTGAGGAAGAGGGGTGAAGTGGAGGTTGCAGTTAGGGAGTGTGGTGTGTGTGTGTGTGTGTGTGTGTGTGTACATGGGTTGAGGCAGTGACTGTGGATGTGCATTTGGTGGTGTGTGAGGGTTTCTGATATTGTTTTAATAGTTGGCACTGAGAAAGACAGGGTTTGAGGGCCTATGTGTGAGGTGTATTGAGCGGGGTTAGGTCAAGGATTTTGTGTGAGTATGAGTGTGTGTGTGTGGGTGTGTGTGTGCTTTGCAGGGAGTGTACTTCCAGGTCCTTTACAGACATTGTGAGGCATTGAAACTCTCGCCCTAGGGGTGCCCGAGCACTAATTCTAATTATCACCAGATTACAGAGATAATGGGAGACCCTGCTGTCAAGAATCTAACACCTCTCTCAGGCTCTTTCTCTCCTGGTCTTTCTCCTTCATATGGCCATTTTACAGCCCAGCAGTCACTAGGGTTGCCTGGTAAATGCTGTAGAGAGTGTTCAGAGAGAGAATGAGGTGCAGAGAGAGTAGTTTTCAGAGTATTAGAGAGGGAGAGTGAGTGAGGAGATTGAAAGAGGACCAGAATTGACAGGAGGGTGAACGTGAGTGAAAAAGAGTTGAATCAAGAGAGTTAGAAAGAGATAGAGAACGATTTAGTGATAAAGACAGACTGCAAGGTGAGAGGGATAGGTAAGCACAGTGGAGACAGGACAGGAGAAATTTCTCTTCTCTACCTTTCTAACTTACTGCAGACACACCAGAATGTAGGCCAGTCTGTCTTTTTGGTGCCATCCAGCAATGCACATACTCACCCAGCAGTCTGAGTCCTCTCTGTCTCCCATTCCTGTCTCTAGCTGGTTTTTGTACTTTAAATGACCACTTTTTAGTCTTTTGAATATGCAGGGAAGATGAGAAAAGTGAGGCAGAAAGATAACAAGGGCATTCAGAAAAAGTTACAGAAATTAATTTAAACACACACAAGTCCATAGCATGACCTGACCAAGTCTGCTACCAGGATGCTCCATGTTGTTCTTTGCTGATGACATCAGTGTGTTACCATCCACATTAGCTAGCTAGTGGCCAGGTTCTTGTGAAAACATGTTTTAGAATGTTTTGCTATAGCTTTGGTGTACTGCTCAAAAAATTGATGTGAGAGAACCGAAGAACATTTGATGTCTTATGAATGTGCCCAAATAGTCAGCAGAAACTGTCAGTCTTGATAACTGCATCCATATTTTTCTTAATGAAAAAAACTGTGCTGGATGTGGCAGTGTGAAGTGAGCAGAGAAAGCTACATTTAGACAGTAAGTTCAAGAGATAAATCAGCAGGTGGACTCCCTACACCAGCCTTCCATGTTTTTGATTTTACACACTCATAGCTGGTGTACGGCACACACTGAATTCTTACTTTTTTGCTAGATACATTTGTGATTAAAATAAAAGGTTAAGCAATGCAAGCAAATTAACTAGAGATAAAGCCATTTTGTTTTTTCTTTTAGAGTCTCAAAAAGCAGATTGAAGCAAATACTAGTTATATTGTGGCTTAAAGGATTTTAGCTTTTAGATTTAGAGATGGAAAGTGGGATTTGTTACATTTATTTATATCTATATGATGTAAAGATGTTGCAGTATATATAGAGTGTGATGGATAAGGTCAGGGAGTTTCTCCCTACAGAGCAGCAAGTGAGCTGTAGTCTGTGCCAAATGGCCTACACCACACTGTTCTGCCAATCTGTTGGAGCTTGGCTCTAAAATGCACCTGCGGACAACCTGAGGTCTGTGGATGAGGATGGTTTATCATTGCTAAGTACTGCAAATCAATGGATTTCAAACTTTTCCTAGGGGAGTCAGATTTTCTGCATCCCTGTTTTGTATGACCCAAAACTAATGTTAACTTCTTGGCAGCCATATATACATTTAAAAACATACTGATGAACATGTTTTCTTACATTTGATTGTGAAAACTTTAAATGCATTTCTATTATTTCTGACATTACAGAATGGACAAGTGTGTCCAGCCCACTTCCCCTGCTCTACAAAAAGTATAGGACTTACAGTGAGGGCCATTTCAAATAGAATTACTGAACACATAAAGTCAAATGTCAACAGTTGTGCACTCACTTTAAATGACTGTTCATCACCCTGATGGATTTACTGGGAGGGGGGAATCCTGTTTTTATTCTTAAATGAATCTGTTCAGGACTCTGATGGGGGCCATAAAGAATGACATATTTATCTTCAGGCTAGGTGGTTTGACAAGGACAGCCACAGTGAGTTATTACAGCACACCGGATGGGGACATCAATGGAGACTTTACTGTACGATATCGTAGCAATACCCTGCTGTACTACATCTACATGATCAGTGTTTTAATAGGAAAATAACGTATGTTTAATTTTATATTTTGATTGTATTGCAAAAGCATCCAAATACAGAAACAAAAGGTATTATAACAGCATAGATACAATTATTTTCCCCAACTAATCTAGTCATGCATTGCTGCAATTGAGTTTCACAACCATTGTGCTTTCTTGTAATACTCACTGACATCATTGTCAAACTGTACACTGCACCTTCCTCCCTCAAGGCCATATTAATAACAAGCACCATTAAAATTTATCAACCACCATTTTATTGCAACCTACATCATAAATCCTATCGATGGTGGCGATATATAACTGTTTGTAGTTTATTATGAATCTTATATCGTTATTTTCCTTACAGCACACAGTTCTACTGTCTGACCTGATATAAATCAGCTCTCCTTAATTACCCAAGCTGCACAACAACTACCAATTGCATTTAGATAATTAAATATTGACTATCTATGCATGTTATTGAAATTCCAGGTCCATTCAATGTCCAGGAAAGACGTTACACTTGCCTATATTAGTGCAAAGCAACACTCATTTTATTGCTAGTGGTATTTCCTCTACAGAAGTGCAAGCAAACCAGCACAATGCTCAGTGAGATGTATTCAGATAACAACAATCAGGCCTTGAGGTATTCTACTTCTTTATTCCTAGTATTAATTCCCAGTGGGTAAATGATTGTCATTATGTCAGGTTGCCCAACTGTTCAGTTTTTAATATAGATTTATCAGTGGGTGTGTCTACCTATTTAATGTACAAATACAGTTGCTGAGGTGTAAGAAAAGCTTATGTGTTATGTGTATCATTTTAGTCAAATGATTGTCACTCATAATGATAAACTATAACTTAATTTGGCAGATCCTAGAGCTATTCAGTTCTGCAATGCGAGATCTGTACATAAATCAAAAGTTTAATCTTTCAAGAGTCAATGAAAAGAACCTATGGCTAGATTACAGTAAGTTTTAAATCACAAAGTCTACTTTGTAAGATACAATACAGTATCTGTGCTGTATTACAATCGGCATGCCTTCATTAACTATTGTATGCCCACGTGTTCTGCCATATTCCTTGCACAGTACATAAACCTATAATTGCTACCACATAACTAAGTCTGCCTCTCACAACAGAAAGAGAGAGAGAGAGATGGGGAAATGGACTTTCCCAATGTGCCCCATGCTTCAGAAGAATGGTACGTTTGTCATTTATGTATATATTTCAAAGGGCTACTCCTGTAAAGCAATCCACTAGCATTCTTTGCCTCCTCAGTCTGTTCTGTGGGACCACTGTGTTGTCTGCTGTGGCATGTGGAGCTGGAGCTGGGGAGTTAAATGGATTAATTACCTTTAAGGTCCTTTTGCGTCTTTTATTTCACAGACAGACTCACTGGGGACTTTTGAAATGCACACACCCCCCATTCCTAATGACATAATCACATAATTAGGTGATTTTCAAATGGAATCGCCACATAAGTAGGGGGTTAATTTTCCTCCTGGTCTATTCATCTGATTTGCTGGTGTTTTAGGCCACTAGTTCCAACACTGTGTGTCCAGAAGGAGACTAGAGGAGGTTACATGACAAAATAGAGAAATGTGATAGTGAGTGCATAGTGACTGGATGATTGAATATAAAATGTGATGAGTCAAACATTTGAGAGGCGACAAAAAACTTTGTCAATGTGTTACATTTTTAACTTAAAAATATGAAAAATCCAATCTCTGTTCTGCTGGTTATCCAAGAGAACAGAATCATGGTTCAGTGTCAAGTACAATCAATGCAGACAAAGGAAGAGGTAAAGCCTGGTTTCCAGAGCAACAGATCTCAAATAAAGATTTCCCCTTCCCTTGGAAATTCTGTGGTGACACGGCTGAAATGCTCTCCTCATTGACTCCAAACACAGGTCCAGTGCTCACAAACACTTGGGCCTGTGCAGAGCGGTCTAATATGTGATGTGAAACACGAAGGAGTCCTTTCATTCAGTCCACTGCGGGCTTTAGTGAGAACAATCAACAGCTCTCCACAGCAAGAAGGCGTGAGGAGCAATTCTTTTCTCCTCCCAGCCACGGGAGGAGAAGAAATCAGATAATTAAATGTGAGAAACGGCGTAGAAAGAGAGAAAGGGGATGGACCTTTCTGCACGGCTACCTTCCTGAGGCTACCTGCTCAGGCGTGGAGCTAGCAAGCGAGCTAGCCATGGTGGTATATAGCAAGGGCCCTGCAGCGTGGAAACGGTAACGGAGCAGACCGTGACAAAAAGGACGGCACGGCCCCTCAATGCTCCACCTGGCAAACACAGACGGTTGTCAGGGACTGGCAAGTCAGGCATGTCCTCTTCAAGTGGCACCACGTCCATCAGAGCCCATTCTGAATGGGCCCTCTTGCTGTTTGCATGACCTGAGCTCCAATGATATGCCTCACTCCCCCCTGAAACTCCATAGACTGGTTTCACTGTCACAGCAATGGCAGAAGAGGTGTTGAGCCAAGGCTATTGTTGGAGAGAGATAATGGGAGAGAGAGGAAAGTGTTAAAAATGATTGTGTCTCTGTCGGGGCTCTGTGTAGAGATCTGTGGACTGAATCACATCATAATAAGGAAGTGAAGCGGAGCAGGTCTCTTTTTTTATTCTCCTTCAACAAGACATGACATGGCGGCCATGTTTGGTCTCCTGGTCAAATATGTTGCCACTGTTGGATTAAGGAACCTATTGTTGAGAAAAAGAGTTCATCTTAAAAAAAAGTGAAGCCAATAAATAAGTGAGGAATGTAACATAAGTACATTTCACACTCTCACAGTGTAAACAAGTGTAAAAGCAAAAAGGAAAAATAGAGAGAAATACAAGAACAATTTTCTACATTGTGATCAATGAGATGCAGATGTAATAAAATAATCCAACACATAGCTGGCAGAATAAATATATACTCTACATTATGTATACATGTTTTACTATCACAGTTGGCCCTATTACCACTACTTTTACATGCATTTCCAAAAATTATAATGCATTACTTCAAAACCAATGATCACAGTCAAACACTGAATTCAATGAATTTAAATTACAAACTACACCCATGTGGTCCCTTTTAAACTAATACCACCCATTTTCTTCAACATACAGGTTATTTAAAGTTAAGTGATATATCAGCTTCCCTTTATATTTGAATATTAGTAAATGGATGGGGATGGAAAACCACTGTTAGCCTTTTTGTTGTAGGCATTGTTGTTTCAAATGAATTGTTTTTCAGTAGCAATAAATATTCCAAACCTTTTCTATCTGTGTGTGTTGCATGTGTTTGTGCGCACTGTTGTGTATTTGCTCCTGGGTCTCACATGAATACAAATACCTCTGTTAAGGGCCAGTGAGAGCAGAGCTTTCTTCACTCTATTGACTGAAAATCTAGTTGTCTCATCTCTCTAAGCAGATGTCTTTCCCTAAGCATCTGTTTGTATTAGTACTGTAATTGCTGGTGATAATAAGCCCATTGATTCAGTATCTAAGGAAATAGTCAATCAGGGCAGCTCATTCGTCTTACTTTTCCTGACAGTTTTCCCCTCTAGCTAAACAGACAGTGCCAGGGCCTGGGCTTTGTTGACTGGATTGGAAAAGCAGACTGTGGTGGGTTGGGAATGGCCGGCCTGTCGACTCTGAGTGAGTGATGGGATCGGTGCAAACACACCAGTGACCCAATGGCCCTTACAGGAGGCCCTGGGTGATAGATGTGTTGATTTGTTTATAGATGCCTAAGCCCATTCTCTGTTCTTTTTCTCTGTTTTCTCTCTCTCTCTCTGTCTCTCTCAGAGTATGTCCATTTTCCACTTCTCCATATTATCTGTTATAGGTACTCTTTCTTCCTACCCTATCCTACTCTCTCCACATACTTAACTCCCACTCTGTACTTTCGATGGTTTTCATGTTACCTGAAATATGCAGCCAAACCAGGAAAGTGTAAATAGGCTCTGGTTGTTTGTTCAACAGTTTATGTAGAGACCATAAGTTATAGAAAGACACCTTTTGCTATCTTTGCTCTCTAATCAATGCGCAGCACCACTGGTGCTTATCCATTTCTGAATTGCCATTAACATGATCACAAAAAAATGTAACCACAGAAGTAACTTCTGTTATGTACAACGGTCAGTATTTATACAATTTCTGAAATCACAGAAATGATTCATATCACTGTGGCCACAATACCTCTAGTTTCTGCCACTTTTCAACAAAGACAGTTGTTGAATACACATGCTCAGTAAGAAGCAGAGCTTGTATTCTCTAAGGAAGAATGAACACACTATGTACCTTTTGTGATAGTGGCAGTGTTACTTTTCTATCAAACAATGAATGTTAAAGTAGTAGATACAACAGCTAAAACATCTTGCAGACAAGCTGACTTTTAGGCTACAACATGCTATTCTGTTAAAACATTTAAAAAAAATCTCTTAACATTCAACTTCAGGGTGAGAACACGTGCTTTAGATCACAGTGACTGTAGTCCCATTAGTTTCTCTCCATAAACCAGTAGCAATCTGAAAGGTGAGTGAATTCTAAATACCTTCACAGAGTGGAAAGTAAAAACGTGTCCTGCCTAGTTAATGATTGTCCCATTCAATATCCAGTGTGTCCAGCTCTACGACTTCAGAAGCCATAATATTGTCAGAAATAAATCACTGAGCGCTGGCCTAAACTAAATGTGTTCATTGGTTGGGGTTAAAGGGCAGAGCCACCCATTACTCTGTACTGCCAAAGGGTCATTATTGCCATGTCAATGACGTTACAAATGAGACTTTGTGATGAATCTTTTCCCAGCACTTCAAACATGTTGGGTTGAATTAAAGCTTATATATGGGTGCAGGCTTAAGACATCGGAATCTTGGTTGTCCCATTTGATTGCATATTGTGCTATCAGTGGAAAGTGAATAAAACTGTGGCAAAACGATAAAATACTGAGACTTTGGTTTATAGTAAAATGTGTGGAGGAATTGTCTACATTGAATAATATGGGATTGAAAAAGCATAGGAACTTGAAATAGCTATCACGGACAAAATAAATAAATAAATCTACAATTACTGAAAATTTTACCCTTTCTGGTAAGTATATCAATAAGTATATGTAAATGTGTGCTTTAAGTGTCAGAGCAAACACATAAGAGTAATAAATAAAACTATCCGGGAAAAGGATCTTAACCAGTAAAATAATACTCCAACACACACCCACACATTCACACCTCTACAGACTCACACAATCACAGGAGAGGATAAAGGGGAGAGTAGAATTCTTTACGGCCTGTCACAGTGTCAGAAGCAAGTTCACGGTGAGCGTGTCTTATTATGCACTGCATCCGAAAACTGTGGTAAATTAGCTAAACATATGGCGACTTAATGATATCAATGAAGTGGCCATGAGGGCTGCCTAGGAGCAACAAATCTGTTAGATGCGAAGTGGTGTTGCTCACCGTGCCCCACTGTTTCCCTCTGACTGATAGAACAAGCCAACGCTACGTCCATTAAGATCAATACGCCAGCCATTAAGATAGTAAAAAGCACATTTACCAGGGTTGTCAGGCTCATTATTGCAAGCAGATGGCAGCCCTTGCACTTACAATTCTAGACAAGGAAAGCAGTGACAAGACTTCAAATTAGAATCTATAATGCTAATATATGGCCTGCTGGTGCAGTAGAGATAAAAATGCATTATACAAGACAAGACAGTGTGTACTCGACTGGACTCTTCTGAATACAGGTAGAGTACAGCTTTAGGGAGCATGTGCACTCTGTGCTGTTAGCCTTTGGTAAAGATTTTAAAGCTTTTTACATGCATGTACACAGACTACATACTATGTGATCTGGGTCCTTAGTGCATGGGATCTTTAAGATTGCATTTGAACAAATAATCACTACAATGCTAAATATCTGTCTTATGAGTGCTGATCTCAGACCAAGGGTTATTGTGAAAGCCACGTGACCTGAACAATGTTCCTGGTTGAAATTATTGTTGTAGGCCTCATCCCTCAATATTGCTCCTTTCTTACATTATTTCTGTATTCCAAGTATTCCAAGTAATTCCTTTTGGGAATAAACCTTAACTTCCTGACACTTATTTTAAGACTATGCAAGCCCAGATCCACAGTACAAAACCAATGGCCAATAACCAGTGGTTATGGCCAATGACAAAGTTGATGAATATGAGTCATGTTGTCATCTTTCAGTAAAGATCAATCCATGGCTGCTGCCAATGGAAGCTGAAAAAACTAAATAATCTTGTAAGCTTGTTACAAGAAATACGCTTTTGGAAAAAAACATGTACAAATAAAAAAAAAAGGCAAAAGATAAAAGGCAAAAGAAGCAGCAATTGTAATAAATGATGGAGGACTGACAGGGGAGCAGTAGGGAGGAGTTAGCTGGTAAGGGTTAACAGTTTGCTAATAATAAGTACAACTGGAACAATCCATACAGACATTAACACTTCATTCACTTTGGACATTACCAGACATTTAGAGAAGCCTCACCAGGGCAATAACACTGTGACAAATTCAGCAACAAGAGATCAATGTTAGGGAGCACCATGGGAGCCTGGGAAATACTTTGTCACAGGGAAGCCACACTGGTTGCAACCAGTAGCTCACAACATATTAACTAGTGTCATATTAATAGGATAATTGTTTCACAATATGTAAAAGCAAATGATAAGTACAGTAGATCCCAGCTAGATTATGTTTATTGAGCTACAAAATATAAAGTTATCACATTACATTTTACTGGAATACTGCAGAGACAAAAACCTTTGAAGGCTTAGATCAAGGATCCTGACATTCAAGCAAAGTAGTCTTAGTTTCCCTTTCAGTAGGAAGTCATGCTCTGCTCTTGTTCACCCTGCTCTCTCTTTCCCTCCTCAGACACTCCAAATAAATGGCTAAAAAGAGATCTACTTAAAGCTGTCAGAGAGTGTCGGAGCCAACAGCTGGGCCATTCCGCACGACCTACTCCCTGACCCCCTCTTTTCAGGGGTCACTTGTAGGCTGCCTCTGGTGGGAGTGCGGGGTAGTCATGCACTGAATGACAATGTATAAACATATGGATCGCTCCCTTTCATTTGCTCCCTTTCAAAGGCTGTTGAAGAGCAGCTTTACAAGATTGCAAGGTTTATCTTAATTTGCAGAGAAAAAGTGTTTTGAAATCAAAAGAAATGAAAAATAAAAAATGTATTAATTGTATGCTCTAGTATCTCATATTCTTTTCCCCTGTGTTTTGGCATGTAATAAAAATGACATGTGAATGACTTTGCTCTTTACCACTCTGACGTTTTCTGGTGACTTGAGTGTCCCCAAGATCTTGAAACAATAATAGAAACACAAGAGAGTAACAACACTGCAAGACAAATGATTTGATGTGACCCGGGCTGATCTGACAAGATGTTTAAAATGCATGTTTTCTATATCAATACAATACCGATTTTACCCCTCATTAAGCCAGACACATAAAATCCATAATTGGCAGAGATATTAGCCCATAATTACTGACCTCCTCTCATAGGAGATTTTGAAAATTCACTCAGTTAATATGGCGTAAATGATAAATTATTCCATTGCTTTGTGTTAATCACTACAGTGGAGTCATAAGGGCTTGGCCCCAAAGCTCAGTTTTAACATTAATGCCCTACCTCTCATCAATATTAATAGGTACCTTTAGTAAGAGTAAGGGGGTGGGGTGTGTGTGTGTGCGTGTGTGTGTGGGCTGGTGGGTGGGTGGGGACTTTAAAAGGAGAAAGAGAGAAGTGAGAGAGACGTGATTTTGAGTCTGGTGCTGAAGGTACATGGCAGCAAATGGAACTAGCAGTGTTGCTTAATATGCTTAGAAGACAGTGAAACTATTATGAGTAAAAATACTTTAGTAAAGTCACATCATACTTTTTATTGTTTATGCTGGTCAGCCTGTGCTTTTTTTTTTTACTGTAGTGGAGAATTGTAAGTGTGTTTGTATATGTGTTCTAATCAGGGGCCGTTAATTACTGACTGTGACAGATGTGAGTCAACAGTGCATAATTTCATGTAAGACTAGCATGAACATGAACCTGCGCAAAACAACAGGGAAAAAAGGGCATTGACAGAAGGAGTGAGGAAAAAAGAGATAAAGAAATCTAAGATATGAAGGGACAACAAATGACGAGATGATAAGAGGGGAAAGTACGAAGAGAAGAGAAAAGACAAGGAGAAGAGAAGAAGGAAGAAAAGAGCAAAGGAAGAGGAGATGCCGGTTAGCCACTAGTGAGGGGGCCTGAGTTTGACAGATGCTTTCAGTGATGACCATCTGCCCTGAACAGCAGAGGTGCTGAACTGCAGGTTTTAAAGCTGCTCCTTCCAACAGCTCCAAATGAAGCGGAGGAGAGGACCTCTGGACAAAAGGTTGTGCTGAGAGAGGAGCGAGGGCCACGCCACTGCTGTACAACTTTAATTTATGATGGATGAGAGTGGAGGAAAGGTCAGGTGGTGATAAATATGAGAGCGTTTGTCCCGGGAGGTCATCAATTATGCCGTGGCTTCTAACTTTCGATCTTGTGGGTGAAATGGATCTCTTCTTCGTAAGAAAACTATCTCTCAGAAAATTGGAGTGTATTAATCAAATTGGCAATGAAGGAGGGATGGAGTGTGAGGGGAAACATATCAACTCAAATCTGAGCCATGATCCATATCCAAGTAGGGGGCTCGCGCTGTGTTTTGATGCATAACTGTGACCTCAGACAACATTACAAGGTGCATGATTGGCCTTAAGGTTACACTTCACTTATAGTTAAGTATTTATTCATTTTGGAATTAAATATTACTATACTATAATATTATACAAGTTTCCAGTTTGTAGCTTGACCACAACGTTTTAACTACAGTGTGAGAGCAAACTAGATGGCCTTTTCTGAAAGAAAGAATGAATTCAGTCAACTGGGGTCATAGCTGGAAAACGCTGGAAATCTGTTAATTTAATTAATGTTTGATCACCTGAACATCCAACTAAAAAACATTACATGGCTACAGTTTGAGTGTTTATACATCATTCCATGTCTTCCGATCTCTTAACAGCCTTTATTTCTGTGAAACCTCTCAGAGAAATAGGTTAAATTCCATCCCGAGGTAATGAAATACAGAGGTCTTTTCTTGAAAGGGGCCAAAAGGAATGACAATAAGATCACAGTGGCTGACCTTTGACCAGGGCCACCGTCCTTTTATCATCACCATCCTTCCCCTTTTCTTCCCCTTGGCAAAAAACTGCCACTCCAGGAAAAGTTATTAGCCTCCCTCTATTGTTTCACAAACTCATCCTGGTAATGTAGAAAAGATTGCCATGATTATAGGACAAACTGAAGAAAAAGAGACAAAAAAGAAAGAAAGGGGGGAAAAAAGAAGATATAGGTTGATGGGACGGGAAGTAAAAGTCCTAATTCTTTCTTCCCTGGTGGTGTATATCAAACCAGAGCTGAAGGGGTAATGGTCTTTTTATTCAGCTGACAAGAAGCCAGGATGTCGAGCCCCCTTCCAATCGATGGGTCTCCATTGTCTCCCTGCTAGCCCACATAGACAAAAAACCTTTACTTGAATTATCTGCTACAGCCCCAAACAGCTGTTTTTAACACAGTTGAAAAGATAAAGAAATATATTAGTGAGGCCTCCGTAGCAGTGGTGACCCCAATGAAAATGTATTACCCTTGTGCCACCTCTAATTTCAACCTCCAGCAGCTTTTACTAGGGCTATGGGTTTTTAATTGCTGTCCCCCTTTTTGTTTTGTGCTCTAAATGAGTCATTCATTGTATTTAAATGACCCAGCATGTGCACCATTGTGGCTATTAAAGGTGTTATGTTATACTGTGTTATTGAGGTGCTAACCACAATCATGAAATTCAGCCAAGAATAAATCAATGTTTTGTGTGTACAACTTTAAAAAAAATACATATATATATATTAATTTTACATAACATTTTTGATTTCTTCAATTTTAAGTGTTTCATACATGACGATATATTTCAATCACTATGCTGAAAAAGTCAAGCCTGCATTTTCTTTAGTAGGGTGTCACAGGCAGTAAGCTCTACTTCTTTTCTGTAAATTATTGTGTTGCCCTTTTTTCCAAAATAATATTGAGTGATGGATCTTAAACAACAGTATATTTCCGCTGTCACTTTTAATTGTGTTTATCTGGCCTCTCCACCTGCCCATAAGTCTTTGTTTGCAGGGGGACATCTTGATTGTTAGAAGCCCTGCAAGAAAACTAACAAAAACAGCCATTAAATCCCTGGTCAACAGTCATATTTTGTATCTGGCTTACTATTGCAATAAACAGCCTCTGTGAAAACCTGAGAGACAAGTGCCACATAGAAATACCAAATAAAAGATTCACAATCAAAAAACCCTTTCGGTTGGTCATGCACTTGAACAAGGGTATGGAGTATCGGGCCAGCTATTATTGTCACCACCCCAACCCCCCTCCAATCAGCAAAAGAAAGGGGTGGAAGTGGTGGTGATGGTGCAGCGAGGGGCTCCATTCTTGCCTCTCTAGTCCCAGGGTATGGTGTAGGGGTCTCCTAAATGTGCCATGTCGTATTGATCCATATGATCCTTCAAAAAAAAAAAAGAAAAACAGCAAGTCTAGCACTTACACATCACCCCAGCTGAGTAAGGGCTATTGCTGTGCTATGAAGCTAATCAATTGTCTCTGTATCTCTGTATGGAACGACTTGTCTTCCACATTACAATGTCAGTATTTTCCTTTGCGGAATCTTAGCAAAATGCATGTATGTGCGCAGAACAATATTTATTTATCCTAAAATTTGCAGAGAGGAAGTATGGACTGCAAACATTTTACAGAACAACATAAATCAGTGTGTTACTATAACCAAAGCTTGCACTATCACTGTGTTTGAAAAACAAAAAAACATTGTAACACAAATGGGACGCCATTTGTTCTTTTAACTGATTTTAGCTAAAATGATGAACTGATCAAAGAAAGTAAATATAAAATACCTACAGCAACTATTCATCTGTGTGGACTTTCATGTTTCTGGGATACCATTACTGAGAAGGATTTGTGAATGATTAGCACTTAATTTGCTGCCAGCTGTGCCTCATGAAATCAATTTAGTTGACATTTTGAACTTTAACCAAAGCCATGTATGCCCAAATTAGTTATCCAATTTTCTCCCCTTTTCTGCATGCTACATTTATATTGCTTCTACAGGAATCTGGGTTTGGTTTTTACAAAAACCTTAGCTCCCGCAGCTTGCCAAATGACATGGATTTACTTCAGCTGACTAAAACAATTTCTTGTCTGCAAAAATGACAATCAAAACAACTTCTGTTCTGTAATGTGTTATTTCAGATCACCAGACAGATGCAGAAAATCCCCACAGAAAACCAAACAGAGCCTGAAGGAGAATTCGGTTGACCTCAAAACTTCTTGCACTGTTACTAATGTTTTGGCCCAACACAGAGGAGATACTACCAAGGGTCTGGTCACTGTGTTATCTAACAAGTTTATTTCAAGTGAGGAAACATGGTGATAGAAAAATAAGAAAAAAAATATACGAAGACCAGTTTTCAAAACTACATGTCTGCTTTGGAATTGTCAGCACACGGGTTCACGATGTCATCCTCATGCTCCGACTGTGCAATGCAAGCAAAAAAGGGGGGGGCGAAGGAACTCGCAGCACTCCGTTTTTCTGAAAGCTAATATGTGACCCACTGATGAAAAGTTCCTCCTTCGGAATTAAGTTGAATGTCCAGCGTTATCTCTCTGTTGGAATTTCTCTTATCGCCCAAAGGGAAGTGACTGACAGATTGATGCAAGTTCTTACCTGAGCCTCTCCACGTACCCTCTATATGTATCCTGCAATGGACAGATACTGTTAGTGCACCTCGCTATTTTATACTTAGACCTCTCAAAAGCTGTTGAGAGACGGGGGTAAGAGAGATGGTCCCGGGCATCCGTGTGCTTGGGTGGGAGGGGGATTTGGTTTCAAGAGATGTGAAGCTTTGTCTGCAGACCGAAATAATATTGTTGTAACATATTTCACTTTTTGTTAGGCTTTTAACTTTTTTGTTGTTTTGTTTTCAGCACACATAAAAAATTGACTGTTTTCAAGATATCTGTTCAAATAAATAAAATGATGATATCATTTGATTTCATATATTAGATTTTTGCAATTGCGAATGTAATTATGAGCTGTGGATACTGAATCTTAACAACAATTTGTTTTTGGAAAGCAAATGTAGTTTTGGCTGCAATACACAGTTGGCGTAGGAGATGGGTGCCTTTTGGTTAAACAAAAGGTAAAAGAAAAAAATACAAACAAATACATTTTCTCTATCTTGTTTTACACAAGATTCATGTTTTGCTCTTGTTTTACTTGAGTTAGATGTGTTAGCACTAGCTGATATGACTGGGGCCAGCAGAAAAGACTTTGACTGATATGTTTTCACTAACCTCTTTTACAACACCTAACCACACTTTGCAGCACAAGCCCCGGCAGGTCATAAACATGTGCGTTGACACTCGTCCAATTTTTTTTGATAAGCAAATTAGGATTTGTGGGTTTTTTTTTAACAAATTACTGGCTTTTATGAAATTATGAAACCAGTACCAATTTAGAACTGGGTGTGTGATACCCAACCCTTCTGAGAGTGATCGTTTCCTTAAGTTGACATTTTGATACCCTCAAATGACCTTAATGGCAGGAAGAGCTATAGACAGCCATGTGGTGAACACATTTACACACAGTCTTTTTCAGGGAACAAAGATCTGTAAATGCTTAGGAACTGGCACCAATGTCAGATTACACTGACACATGACATTAGCATATAATGTGTTGTGTGATATCAGTATTCTTACCTATATTAAACTCTGCATCACTTTATAATTTTTATACAGTATCTGTCACTACAGTGTCCTGAGTAAAGTTAAATTTTATCTTTATATTTAAGAGCTTTATATTGGGAAATTAATTCCTGGCTGCTGTAAATGGTGTCACATTAATACAAGCATTAATACACTTTTTTTGCACAATCAATTAAAAGAATTAACAGAATTATGCTGTATTTGTCACATTTTTAAAGCTAGCTTCACTAGATGAAGCCACTGCTTTAAATTGATTGCTTTCGTACCCAGGTAACAGAAACTTAAGATGCCTCTGTCATCCACCTTAAGATACACTTGGATTGGCTGTGGGTAACGCCTGATTAGTCAGCCTGCCAGAACAGCTTGAGACAGCTTTATTCACTAGTAGGAGTGCTGACTGCATGCCCCTGAACCAGGACCACCAATTACTGTATGAGAGGTTATGATCCGAGATCAGTACCTCTGTTTAAAGATGCTTTGGGAGTATGGATCGTGGCACTTAAGGTCTCCGTATCCACAAGTAACTTTTTTAACCTTTGTTGAGGTTTGAGTAGAGTTAAACTTCTGACTTATACATTGTGTGATCCAACCTATTTAATGGTGCAATAACTGCAAAACTTGTACTCTGTGGGCTGGGTGTGGAGTTTTTTTTTTTTTGTAATTACAGAGTTTTAAAGCGCACAGACATTTGTGATATTTGAGAAAACCGCATTAACAGTGATCAAAACTTGACATCCTGACAGTATATCTGGAGCCGAAGTGCAAGAGCGCTTACGATGACCTCTGGCCTTATACTAGTCTGAGGAGATCAGAACAGCGGAATACATCTAAAGCTGGGGTGCTGAAGTTGAATCCCTTTTGCAGAGCTATCTGAAGAATCTGCCTCCTTCTGCATACCAAGACAGGGTTTATACCTTGCCAATAATCTGCACCTGGACAGTGTTGTTCTACTTGTGGGCTTATCGGAGAAGTCATACATTTTATCATTCGCCAGGTGCAGCCAGGACATGGTTTAAGGGAAGGTCTCTGTTATCAAGAGTATATATCTGAGTGTCTGATGCCAGTGATTCAGAAGGGAAATGACAGCGTTGGGACCTTGTGTGATAGATAATGTACAGTCTGGTGTTTTGGTTGAGAATCAAGCAAAGTAAAACTGTTTAGAAAAGTGTGATATAGAACATAATTGTAGTAAGAAGGAAATTAAATGGCAATAATATTTCTCATCTTTAAAGTATATTTTATAAACAACCTAAATATGTAAAAAATGATTGTTGTATAGAAAAAAATGGATTTTCAGTGCATTAGGAGACCACAGTACCAGATTAGGTGTAGAACATTATGTAATTTTAGTTTAAATTAAAATTTCTAAAAAGCCTAAACAAGAGATCAGGGAAATTACTGTAGGATTAGTATGAGGAGACATTAGATAAAGCTAGATAGAGAATTTATATTATGAGGTAAAAAAAAAGATCTTTAGTTAATTTACTATGTCATTTGGAATACACATATTTGTTTAATTAAATGTTTGCTGATGCCCAAAAATACAAACACTTTTTGTACTTTTTAAAAATATTTTTTCAAAGGTCAATCAAAAGCTCTTCAGTCTTTTATAAAAGTGCATTTATAATTCCAACTGTAATCAATATGAGTCCCCTGCTGTGTGTATAATGTATTTAATGTCATATTAGAACTCTAAATACTGCTTTACAAGTTAGTCCCACTTGACAGATCATCCATCTTGATCATATTCAGAGAACACAGTACCTGGAACCTATATTGCAGTGAATGTACCAGGTCTCTCATGGGCAGAAAAGGAGAAGAAGAGAGGACAGAAAAGCAGAAGGAGATCCATCAGGTGATGTATTACCCTGTAGGCATTGTAATTTGTTATATAAGCTTCATGTAAGCTCAGCAGCAAGATTAAAGACCTCCAGCTCAATGTATCAGTCACCCGTCAACTGCTGGGTCAATTTCCCTTTAACCCTTGTTTTGTGGTTCATAACCCTCTTACAAATATGACACTGTCAATCAAAATGTAGTGGCCGAGCATTCGCTGACTGTCCCCGGTTTCCTCTTGTGTTGTGTTTGAAATTAGCTTGTCCGCAATTCATCCAGAAGAAAACAGAAACATGCCAAAAGGCTTTGCATTTACTTTTCAAGATTATTAAATGTTTTTTCATAATTATACATTGTCTGCTTAAAATGCTGAAATGTTCTCCAAAATTAAATGAAATTCTAAATCCCATGAATAAATATAGCTTTGTACATGCTGTGTGTTCTGTTCATTGGTGGTTTGCCTCCCAGTCAGTTTTTCCTGGATTTGGGAAACAGGCATCTTGAGAGGATCACTTGTCATTAGCAGCCAGCCGACATTGGACGCATCACACACTGTGACATAAATGACTAAATGAATCAGCACATCTATTAAAGGGTGTGTTCCCTCCATGGTGCCTTGATACGATAAGCCCATATTTTGTTTTGGATCCTAATGACTGGCGTAGGTGTGCATTCATCATGGATTATTGGGGACTTAATTTAATTGAGCTGAATAGATCGCCTGTAAATCACATTACACTGTCATTTCTCTTTACAGCAAGGAGACAAAAGCCCCCGCTGGCTCTGATTTGACAAGACACCAAAGTGGGTGTTCCAGAAGGCAGCTATATTCCACCAACGAAAAGATGGAGTAATGAGGATTAGAGCTGTGTATTTATAATTCAAAAAAACGCATTTGAATATCAATAATGGAAATGACTGTGCACACAATGAGAGCTGTTATAATGTTTGATTGTTGTCATCTGATATCTGCTCAAGCTGCTGTTGTAGCTCTTTGTCTAAATCCAGTTAGCATGGTGATAAGCTGGGGTCTGCTGGTGTTTACTCTGGAGCAGCAGCAGCAGCAGCAGCAGCAGCAGCAGCAGCAGCGCGGCTGGAGGAATGCTCTTATCGCGGTTATTGCCGCCACTGCTTCACACAGTTGGTTAACAAACTGGCCGGGAAAATAAGAGCTGACAGTGTTCAGCCCCCTCAGGTGCCTGCAGCCTCATTCTCTCAGCTAATGTCCGTCAGTATCGCTCGTTATTCAGATGAGATAAATGGGATATTGTCAGACAGCGAGAGCCGGGTGGCAGTGTTATTTTGACCTGTCGCAACCTTGCCCTGGTACCTCCGCTTACAGTGGCTGAGGCTGAAGAAGTGCTTCTTGGTGTAAATAATGGGCCCTTGGGTGTCAAGTTTTTACAAGGTGCCTCTCTATAAATCAGCTAGGCTTGGCCGTGACAATACATTTTAACACGAGAAATTGACACCTGGCTAATTTACAAGTAGTTTGTGAAATAGAAAAGTGATAAGGCTAATGTAGACACCACATATGTTGAAAATAGGCCAGCGCCCATGAAAATGATTTCTCAATCACTGTACAAGTGCTAAATATTGACAATACTCTAATCAAATATAATCCAGACTGCATAATTTGAAGAAAAAACGTTTAACTCACCAAATACAGAACGTTTTATGAAGTGAAGTCAGTGTTGTGAAACGCAACACTAAAGAAGCTGCAACATAAGCGGCAGTGTACTGCATAGGCCCTCTGTGTTGAGAGGAGGAGGCCAAGTGTATTGTATCCCATAACCTCCTGTTATTGCCACACAGCACAAGCGGCGGTGGCGGCCCCAGCCACTATGATGGAGCACCCTTCTCCTCCTGAGAAAGAATGTTTGCTTACTATTTCATCATCCCCCCGGGCCACAGGAAAATAAGCCCATCAGTTGTCATTGTGACAGGATAAAAATGGAGCCGTCATATTTCAGTAACACAATGCAGGAGAAGGGAAAGAGAGAGAGGGATAGTGAGAGAGAGTGCCATCCAGCACCATATCCCTATCCAGCAAATGAATTATGGACCAGCTTCTTTCTCACGCAAAGACTATAAGTTAATATTATCTCCTCAGGATAATTATAGCAAAGTTCAATTACTGACCCAGCGTTGCCGTGTGGCCCTGCACCACGGGTTCTGACACACACCCCTTTTACACATTTATCTTTTCACTCCAACACAGTAAATCTGCATGATGGCAGTGATTTATCTGCTGGTGCCCGGTCCCTAGCTCCACCACCATTCTTCTTCACATGCAACGATTGGCCTGGGTCCCTTGAGTCCCCTTGAGCTTAATGTAAGCTTTTCTTTTTACACTGTGTTTTCGGACCAATTTGTGTCCCCCCTTTTGTCTTCAGTGAATGGGGCAGAGGTCTGGGATTCTGAATTTACTCCACAGGATGTATGACCTAGTGATTCCTATAAGAGGGGGCACATGAACTTCACTTCAAATCCTCTGGGTACACCATAACAACAGCATTGTGTAGAACTACCCTGAGCTCTTAACAATACCACTCCCAAGAACGCATCTTGGATGTTCTGTGTGAAAACCTTGACACTGACTGCAACTGAAAGCAACATGTTGTCTTGTCAGTGTGGAAGGCATCTTGTTGGCTCTGTTAGCGCCAGGCTGTATTGGTGTTCGTCAGCACAATGCTGATGGTTAAAGGGCTCCAAGTGAGCAGGGCAGACCTTCAAGCTACCCAAGAGACATGTCGTCAAGTTCACAGGGATAACTAGTGGGACAATTTAAGGGTCCCCCTCAAAGGACCTGCAGTTAAAAATGCAAGATATCACAGTGAACTTTATGTTTTAAAAAGGCACTTGGTTATAGTTAATTTATCTACCCTCACTTAAACTAAATTATGAAAATGATTATTGCAAATTTCTTAAATTTTTTTACTGGATTTAAAAAAAAAAACTGTTAGTCTCCTTGTAATTCTCTTTGGTCTCTTTTTTTTCTCTTCATACACATTTTATTCTATACATTAATATAATTTCCACTCAGTAACTGTTTACTCCTTACTATTTTCAAAAATAAATACATTTCAATGATTACACCCGATTTACTGAATTTGTTACCAAATAAGATCTGCTAATAGACAACAAGACAAGCCAGAGTTAGGGACGGACGATCAGAATTACACCAGATGCATATTTCAAAGGTGTTTCAAAGGTGTCATAAACAACTCAGAGGATATCTTGTGTGTCACCAGCTTTGCTATACAACTGTATATTTGGGGGAATTACATCTAAACCATTAAATAGGAATATCAAATTAGGAAGCATATATTACTGAACAATATGTAAGTCAGCCATTTTTATATCACACAGACTCTTACTCCCAGTGTGACATTTGATCTACAGCATATTATATCCCGTACTCAGTCACAGGCTATTTGCATAAGAATTGACTGTCTGCCTACTAAGCAATGGCCCGCTTAAAGACTCAGCTGAAAATGTGTGCGAGTCACGAATATGAACATCTAAATCAAGTCAGAGTCTAACCCTCATATTCCACAACAATTATTTGGCAACACCATGATAGTCACATTCAAACAAATCAAATTTCTTTTTTATGAGACACATGTTAAAGAGGTGTACACTTTCAGTAATTATTCTGTAAACTCAGCCCCATATTTTCATGCAAATGTATTAGATAGTGACACGTCAAATACAAAATCCAATTTGTTGGTTATGAAACACATGTAGGGAAGAAATGTGTACACTAATTATTTCTGGGGCATCACCCCCCACCCCCCACCCATTTCATACACAAACTGAACTGGATATTACATTTGCTTAAAACTCAATCACGAAAAATGAAGACTCGATTTGAAAAATTTTAATAAAGATAA
Source organism: Nannoperca australis (assembly GCA_036023655.1). Classification (NCBI taxonomy): domain Eukaryota; kingdom Metazoa; phylum Chordata; class Actinopteri; order Centrarchiformes; family Percichthyidae; genus Nannoperca; species Nannoperca australis. The sequence continues at coordinate 22,515 of JAVQJD010105941.1, forward strand.
GTTGCTTCTATCATTGAATCAGGGAATGCTAATCGGCGCTTTCATTCGGGTGGCGGCAGATAATGTCACCCTAGCTTGAGGCTCTTATTTTGCAATAAAGCATTTACATTCTAATGATTTTATTATAGCTTATACAGGCTGTCAGCGACAGACCAACTGAGCCGCAGCCCCTTCCTCCCAGCCTCTCCCATTCAAATCGGCTGGCAAATTGTATCAGCTATCAGCTCATAGTGCTTTTATCAAGCTGGCCCAGTGGCAAGCCAGAGCCCACTACAATGAGATGTCTATTGCTTGAAGAGTCTGTATTTAATCATTTCTGCTCGCCGGTATTGTTCTGCTTACAGTGCATAAATAAGTGCTTCAAATAACCCCGGAGTGCCACTGACAATGAAACAAAGTATCTGTCTTATTTATCTTCCTTGCATTCTTCACTGCGCCCCTTATATTTATTTTTATTTTTTCTTTCCACCACTTTCTTTATTTGCTTCAGGCGATGTTTCTTATTCACTCACCTATCATCTTGGAACAGTCTGAAATTACTCACTGATGAGTAAAAAGCTTTTGAGATATAGATAAACAAAAAGCAGTTTTGAATGGCAAAAATCTCCACTCTCCTGACGGCTCTATTAGAGGAAGAAAAAATGGAATTGGACTTGGGCCAGTTCCCCTGGAAGTGAGGAATTGTTTAATCTTTCTGTTATGGAACAATGAGAGCAAAATGGCTTTATATTACCTTAGATCACTGTACACCAAAGTCTTCATCCCTAAATGACAAAATAGGTCATTGCCTTCCAAAAGGACAAATATGCATTTTCTGATCTGCCACAAATATGGTTAAGATAGTATTAAATTTAGGAAACAAAAAATATTTAGTTAAGGTTAGAGAACCGTCGTGGCCATGGTTAAAGTTATATCAAGACTGTCATCATCATTAAAGGTAGCCATAATAGATAAGAGATAGGACACAAAAACGTATCTACAATACTGTATTCTACATCACACTATATCCTGCCTTGGAAGTGAAAATGAATCAGTTGTCAGGGTCCTGTTGTATTTGTCTTCATGTGGTGTGTAAAAGCTGGACATTTTGAATGAGTTAACTACCCAAATTAAAGTTGTCCACATACAGGTGTAACAATCGCAACCTATTTGTCACACTGTTGAAGCTAAAGCTGTCCTCCAAATTCAACAATCCTATTGATTTTATAGCTTAAAGTGATTAATGATTAGAACACTATTCTGACAATCATATACTGTCATCTTAAATTGATACTCTGCTTTAGTGAAACCAATTTTATGGACTTCTTGTGGGGCCTAAGACCAAGACGAAAACAAGGACTGACTCTGGGCATATTACGTTAAAGCTCTATATTGGCCATGTGTGTACGCAGTCTCGGTGTAACATGAAGCTCAGGTAATATAAAGTATTAACAGCGGGAACTCTTTCTAGAGTGCAGCAAATTACAAGATACATGGGAATAGTCTAGGAAAATGTCTTTTTGCTAGATTTGTACTTTATGGCCTTACAACAGCTTATTATTGCATTTTCCATAAATGAGCAACATAGCCTAGCAAAATGATTTCTCTCACTTTAAATCTGTAGTGTCAGTGGTTGCCAAAATTGCTTGATTAAAGCATGGTTAAAAGCAAATAATGTTTGTTTTTAAAATTCTTCCGTTTGCCCTGCTGATCATGTGTTATTATGGCTTGGGATTTACCTCTCATGTCTGATCATTGTCATGGCATCATCGGTGTCAGTTAAACATTGAGGACAGTGATGACGTGATGCCCTCATCCATGTCCTTCTATAGTTTTCAGGTGTTCTAATACAGCGTCTGGCCATAGGTGTACCTATACCCTCGGCAGTGTGGTATTGTGTTCCAAGTTTAACAAGAGTGCTTTGAACTCACTTTGGAGTTGAATCACATAACCCCGGGACAGGTTTGTCACTGTAGCCTCACGTATCAACACGAAATAGAGAATGCCTCGGAGGGACTTTGACTAATTGGGGGGGTTAAACCACTGTTCATGAATCTCTGGCCTGATCCCCTCAAAATATAATGAATCCAGGCAGGTTTTCAAAAGCCAGGAAACATTTCTTGTCACCTTAGTTGTGAGGCGTCATTCTGGGAGACATGACCGTAAACCCATCCCTCTTCTCCTAGGGCAGTTAAATACCTGCCATTGTGCACCATTGTTCCATTATTGCTGTTGTCCCTTTTTCTTTCAAGCTCAATTCTTTATTTTGGTGTATATTGTTACTCCAGAGAAGCTCTTTTTATCCTGAAGGCAAACATCAAACTAAGAGACAATATCAGCTCCACAAAAGATCTCCAAACTCCATTATGGTTTTTTTTCTCCTCTTTTTCTGCCTCTGCCTCTTTCTCCCTCCTTCTCTCTCTCTCATCCAATCTTTTGGGGAGTATCACAATTCTCTCTTGAGTTTAAGAAAAGGTCATTTTAATGTGTTGAAATCCTGTGGTTAAATGATCCCACTGAGCTCATATTTATATGTTGGAGGTAAAGATTCAACTAAGAAGATTGATACTGACCATGCGTTTGATGACAACAATGTATTTATGTCTTCATGAATTTGTTGAACATTCCTCTCATTCAGTTTTTCTGCAACATTGGCAGGTCCTCATCCAAATACAATAAAATATGGGCTCCATTGCTACTGAAAACACGAAGAAGTTTCAATGGCAGCCCCATGAAACCTACAAAAGTGGAAAATTAAATGCAGACGGTTCATGTTAAAGTGCTTCAACATTTTTTTAAGATTAAAACATTTTAACAACTTTAATAAAAGTGACCTTAGTGGATGGTAAATTTGCAGATCTAAATGGTTCTTTGTGGTGGAAATTAAAATGTTTTTTTCCAGTGGATTTTATGTTGAGAAATTTTATTTGGTAATATGTTTAAGCGGATGAAATTTGATATTTATGTACCTCAGTATGAGACAAAAGCTAGTTTTACCTGAGGTCACTGTCTCAATATGCTTGCAAACCGCCAGCCTTCCATATATTTACACCTGTGTTAACTCATACGGTAGTACACATTTGGGTTCAGAATCATTATGAATTTTCAATTTATCTGTCAGCCCACTGAGGTAACAGGTAATAAATACAGTCATAGAGTCACTATGATAAGCCAGCGTTTCAGTGGAAGATGAGAGCTTTTTTTATGCGTATGAAGAAAAAAAACATGGGGGGAAATTTACATTCTGCACATCAATGGACCAATCCGCTCTCCCTTCAGTCATTGCATTATTCACTGTGTGTTCATTTCCTGTTGATCAGATTGAGTGTTTGATGTATTCCCCTAACTTGACACAATGATGCTGATAAAACAGTGGCAAATTTACTTATTCTGGTGACAGACAGCAATTTAGTGGGAAATGAAGTTGTCTTGACAACGATGCCATATTACATACACACCCTGGCAAATAACCTAGTTTGAATAATCACAGCCACTGTCTGTTTAAATGATTTTTATACCCATTTTAAAGGAACCCTTTGATGTGATAATACTAATTCCCTGCCTGTGAGAGGGAGGTGGTGAAAAAGTGGAAATTATTTCAGTATTAGGGTGTCAGTCAATCCTCTACCACACCTAGCCCCCTTATTAACTGGTAATGATTGAGCTACTACATCCACGACACTGCCTTCACTGCTTTAGTGAGCAATGCATTTGATTTCAAAAAGGTTGTGGATGCTTTAATCTCATTATTTTGTTACTTCGTGCAGAATATTCAGTTTCGGGAAACTCAGTGGGTTTTTTTTTGCTATATCTTTGTACCGGCTGTAAACCACATCCCAACATCCCAGGCCTACAATCCAAGACACATATATAATGATACATATTGATAAAATGAATAAAATAATATATAATTCGAGTTTGGACACTATATAATGCATGGAAAAGCACACCATAAAAATATTTTCAGCTGTGTCTATTTTTTGAAAGCATCAGCCGAGTCTAAAGACAAATGCCCTTGTTATCCCCCAAAATTGTCTAATTCATTGTCTGTTTTACATAGCACAATGACCTAATACATGATTTAAGGAGCTTTCACATATCACATGCATTAGGATAATGGAAGGCAATGATAAAACTTTCAGTAGCATTAACATGTGATGCATAAAATAAAAGAATGAAAGGAAAGGTTCAAATAAGACTGTTGAAAAAAGAAATCTGCACTTTTGGACAGAATGTGCATGTCACAAAAGAATAGCTAGACTGACAATTATACATTATTTATTGGCTTATCACATTTATTTATTTTTTTACTTAAAGTGGTAGCACACATGGGTTGAAATGTTTACAATGATTTGCAGTTAAAAATCTTTATTAGAATTTGAGGAAAAACAGTGTAATGCTTAAAATGTGTCAGTATAATGTATGTTATACAGTTAACATGATGGATCCCAAAAACAAAATGATCCTGCCTGTGAATCCTGACTGGTTTTAAAAAACACGTTTTATTCACATTTTATTTTAAACTTGTTACTTAATAGAGACAAGGAAGATACACTGAAAGATGGATTTAAACAAATAGTTTTTCAGGTAAATGGTCAACTGATTTACAAACACATGACATATTTGGAGGGTTTATTATATATTTCACTATTGTGAAGCAATGGCAAAAACAAATCTGAAATTGGTTATCTGAATTTCTTCTTAAAATGTAACATAAATGCAAACTTAACCAGCTTGTATAGCAACTGATATAAATTTAACCAGACTGTCATATTTTGACATGATTCTTCTATAATTGACCTATCCAGTTCAGACGAAACTTCTCGGTGGGAATCCCATATGGTCAGATCTCTACAAGCATTAGTACTTCATTTACGGTAGTAGTAGTATCCTGAATATTGATCGGCTGTAGCTTCATTAGCTGGGAACTGACATCCCAGATTGATGTCTCTTTAAACTGGGTCCTGGTCAGGGATACCTGGGGAATCACACTATTGACTTTGGACTGTTTGTGCTTCTAGGTCTCTGGAGGCTTTATGTTAGCTTTAATGGGAACCATCAATTCAGCTTCCCTTTTAATAATTATTGTTTTACCAATCACAAGAGGCTACACCATCTGAAGTTTTACTTTTTTTTTCACTGTTGATGGGGGACGACAGAGACTCTCCTCTCGGTGTCTGCACAAGGAATTTACAATGTGTGGGTTGCTTTTTGTTCATTTTTCTAAGTCATGACAAGCTCCTCCTTTCAACCTGTTCTTCCAAAGAACAATACACAAGGGAACATTACAAAGAAAAGATACAATTCCATATTAGTAATCCAGAAATCCCTTTTCAATGATTTGACATCATTAACCTGTACATTGAAGAGAGAGAAACAGCTTTTCCCTAAGATTAGCATTGTGTAATTGAAAGGGTGTATTTCTCTGTGTGGAAGACAATTGATTTTCATACACTTGATGCCAGAATCCTGTTGTTGGTCTTAACAGTGTCTTTGATTTTTCTCTGGTTTAACACACAATGACTACAGGAAGTTGAGACACATAAAAGCACAACCTTGCAGACCTTCAAGTTCACCTTGTAAGGTGGGGGAGGGGACGTGGGTTGCCTCAGATGGTCCTGAAAAGGCGTTTGGAGAGAGAGAGAGAGAATGACAGAGTGATAGAACAAGAGGAAGAGAGTGATCTTGGTACATGATGAAAAGGAATGCTAATGTTAAGTACATTGATCAGCTGCTCCACTACAGCTAACCCACCCTTTGCCCCCCACAATATCAATACATTGAAAACATCATTTGTATCAGCAGTTGTTTCTTTAATTAAGATCTGGCCCAAATCTTTGGTATTGATCTGTGCCATTACCTTATCGACATTGTCTCGCCAAGCTGACTCAGTTGCTTTCTCTCTATTGAAATGACCTGGCTTAGGGGTACAAAGTGCACCACTGTATTATGTCATATAAGCAAAGCCACGTCTTTGTCTGCTGTCCAAATGAGGTATTCAAGGTAAGTGGTACAGACCAGTATTGACATCCGTTTGCCTCACTTAACAAAATTAAACATGTGGGAAAATAGCCTGCAAGACTGGAATTCTTAAGGGAGTCATACATTTGAATCTAGCAGACGTGATATGAAACCTAGTGCTTAGCAGTCTGGTTTTATACTAGTGTTTATACCCTGGTTTTATACTATGGTGATGTACATGTATTATTAAATGATACAAGCAAAATATATATGCCTAAATATCACCAAACATAGACATACATATGACCATGCCAGACATATAGATGAAAATACAGTCTTTCATTCAGTAAATAATAAGGTGTGTACTGCAGGATTTCATGCTCTTCACCAATAAGTCCTCTAAAGGAATCTTTTCCCAGCAGTGCAGCAACAATTCCCTCTGAAATAGCCTCCATTCCTCAATACAGAGTATAGTATTTACTTCATCATCATTAAGGATCTATCCCGCAGTCATTACAGTGATTGATACTGCCATTGAAACCTTAAAGGCATATTTTCTATACAGAATATCCTTTTTACTTGGATCTCTTTCCTGTCTAACTGAACAATGACACATTTTCTTGTGCTCTTTTATCTGGGTTTTGGGGAGCTCATCCCTACATCAGCCAACACTCGCTTCCCTCCAGCCCCCCCTACTTTTCTGCCTTCCTCCAAGCCATATGCAGAGCCGCCTGGTGTCTCCTCCCCAATCCAGCCCCTCACATGGCGTGCGTGGTGTAGGAGAGGCTCCTGAATCCACAATGCCTTGCTGTGCCTCAGGTGAGGTTTCTGAAGCCGTCGACACTCAACCAGCCCGCGTCCTGCTGAATACCGCCAGTCAATCCCACTTGTCTCACTGCGTGAAGCAGTCCAGCATCCACCCACCTGATAAAATACACAACTCTCCCCCTCCCTCTCCAAGCCCCTGAAGTGTTAAATTTGTTTCCCCCAACGCAACCCCCACCTACCCCTGCAGGAGCACCCCACATTACACTCCTGAAAAAACCTCCAAGAAGAGTATTTATTTTATTTTTTTTATGGGTGAAAGGATCGGTGGAGGCTTTGCATCTCCATGGGCATTTTGAACAACGCCTGCTTTGCTCCGATTGCAACCACCACAAACAAATCCAATAGCCACCGCTAATCTGATCATCTCATCCCCAGCACTTTTCATGCTGGGTTCCTTCCTCAGAACCCCTTGTACTAGTTCCAGTCTGGGAGTGTGTGATAAGACACTGGAAATTTAGTCATCATCTTCCGCGCAAAGGAGCTCAGAGGAGGGATTATGATATTCCTATAACCTTACATTGGATATGGACAGGGGCAGCTCCTAGCGCGGATACAATCCTGTACATAGCTGTCCGTCCAGCCCTTTTTCTCCCAGCCCCATCCGTCGCCTCTTCCCTTTTAAAAGGTTGACTTTACAAGATTAGTGCACGCTTGCCGTCATCATGTTAGCAGAGATAGCGAGGAGAAAACGCAGTGTTTACTTTTGTTGAATACATTTTGCAACTCTGATAAGACACCCGATACATATAAACAATTAATTCCATTTTATTTGTGTAATGGTTTATAAAAAAGGTCTAAGAATGTGTGAGTAAAAATGGATGAGTTAGATATGTTTATTCTGAAGAGAAGCTTGAAAGGCTTTACGATTGGCTTGCTAAGATAGAGAAGCACTTGAGGATGGAATATGTATAATCTTTGTACCAGTAGATTTTTAGCAGATTATTCCAAATGCTTGCTGTGCACAAAATGATGGACGAGATAAAAATCACTCTCATTCCCCACAGACCTAATTTTGCTCAGGTTGGCACATTTAGATATCTCTACCGCAAAGATGAGTACAGAGATGACTTTTTGGCATTTGTGGGTGCCAAACAAATCAAAACACCATGTTCACATTTCGCAAGCATGTGTCTCATTTGGTTTGGCAGTTGCATGTGACTTGCTGTGTAATTATTGTGGATGTCATTCAGAATAGTTTTTGGCTGGTCAATAATATCTCATTTCAGTACTGCATTTGCGACATTTTGAATATATTAAAACATCTCTGTATCCTTTGGTTGAACTCACAGGAGCTGCATCAATTATTCCCAGCTCTACTAGGGAACTCGTAAACTATTGGCACATGCACTCTCATTTATCCAGCTATTTAGACACAGTGGAATCAAGGACCTGGATAAAACATGTCAGCTGAAAACACAGCAAACTGGAAAACTGGCTGGTGAAATGCAGTTAGTTTGGAAGAGTAATGAAAAAGCATTTTCATCTCCATTTAATGTCTGCTCTTGAGCTTGGAGGTTTCTCTTTAGACACACATTTTACATTAGTTCAAGGACCAAAAAGGCTTTGGATGATCTCCACTCTGGCCATCCTATACCTTTGCTGACACAGCTGTTTTGAGAGATCATCAGTAAGGAAATGTATTGCCTTTAAAGCCTTACATTACAGGCCATTTTTGATTCAAACAATGTGACTCATGCTAGTTATTAAACGACCTCTGACTCTGGTTTTGTGGTGAGATGGACACACTAAATGGTGTCAGAGGCAGGTAATTATGTAGCAGCCACTCTGTAGAGCAGCTCGTCATTGTCACATAGTTCACATTTCGCTATCTTTCCCTGAGAAACTACTAAGCTGCATCTAATCATGAAAAGAATCCCAAGATGTATCTCAATCCATTAGCGGAGTCACGCTTGCAGTATAACATCAGTCAAACATTTTAATAGCCTGAGCAGCGCTGTGTCGTATAAGTAAGCTCATTGTTCTGTCACATTTCAAAAGTATATATTAGACGTCTCTGACAGGCAATGTTAAATATTGATTACGATGCGTTTGAAATGTTTTGGCTGTATATTTTTAACACTGTCTTTTTTCTGTCTCTCTCTTTCTCTCTCTCTCTGCTCTTCTTTGTGGCGCAGTAAGTTCTGATTTTTTACCTCCTGTGATACAGACTCATTCAAAGTCAGATTAAATTAGGGCAGGGCTGTCTCCCTGAGATCCAGAGTGACAGAGTTGTCCCAAGCTACAGGAAGCAGCAGTTACAGTTCCAACACCACCACCAACCCCCAGCCAACCCAGCCCCCGCACTTCCCACATCTCCCATCAATATTTCATTAGGTAACCTTAGAAGCAAAGTATAAGTGAACACGCACGTGCATGTGAGGTGCGCACAGACACACACACACACACACACGCACACGCACACACTGTTCTTTCTTCCCCTGTTACTGCCGTACAGGTTTGCTGAGTTTCTGTCTAGCCAGACGTGCAAGGAAATCTAAGCCCCCCTCCCCTCCAGCCTCCTCCCTCCTTCCTTCTCCTGCTACTCCTCTTCCACCTCCTCCTCATGGATTCATTTATCCTCATTCAGGATGACAAAAATCAATCATTTCATTCTCTCTGGATGGCTACCCATTAAGAATAGGGACAGCAACTGAAATGAAACACACATTTCCCTCAGCTGATCCCATCCTATGATAGATTTGTGCAGCTACAAATGGGTGGCGGTAAGGTTTCTGAAGTCAAAATGGAAGTGTTTGTACTATATGTCTTCTAATCACCCTCATTGCGCAGACACCACAGTATTGATAACGCTCTTATCTGAAAGCGAATGCATAGTGAGTTGTCGACTGTAGTAAGCCAACTGTGTCATATAGAATCAGGCTATGAGTGAGTTTTTCAAAAACATTTAGCACCTTGTCAAAGGCCCATGGGTCTTAGGAGGAAAGCATATGTGTTTAATTTAATAAGATTTATTTGGAAGGGAATTCTGCTTTATTACAATAAAAACATGCAGAAATCAAGCACACGAGTGATAAAGAGCAGAGGTCGGGAGCTGAACTGAATTTGAGCCCCACAATTTGAAAGTAAATGCTGTCTGCCTCAGCTGACACCCTCAGGATTCCCAAACAATGTTTGATTTTATCAGCCATTGTAAGTTTCAGTGTGGGCCCTTGTTTTTTCCACCAATGTTTAATTCATATAAAAAAAGTTATTTCTGATATTCAAATTAAACTTTTTTCATAATGTATTTGTTTCTGCATGTTTTGCTACAGCTTGCCACACTAATAAATATTTTAAAGTAAGATAATACTAATACACAAACAAATAAAAAAGATGCCACTAAGTCTGTGCATGAGAGCACCCTGTCATCTCTAACTAGAGGAAAAAGACAGAGATAGGTTTGCCACAGCTTTTATAGTCATTTGATCCTAATTTCTGTCAGGTTAGCTTCACTTTTTTTGGTAGTCTGAAGAGTCTGAAATGTATTCTTATCCACCACATCAATATTCCACAAGGTGACAATATTATTTCAATTTGAATGAAAATAAGTCCCATCCTTTTGACAAAGCTTTGAAAAACATGCATCGTGTACCAGCACTCAACATTGTTTACGGCCTGAACGTAATATAGATTTGGGATGTATCACTGCAAATAATGTATAAATGTATTATAGCTGTCAGCGAGCTACATGAGATATTTATTCTTAAGTTACGCTACTCTTTTTCACATTATTTTTCTGACTTTATGTATTCATGGATTCCTGATCTTCTGAGGCACTGGTGCATGGATTGTCAAAAGCCTAGATTAAATAAAAATACCTTTTGTAGAAATACTGATTGTATTTTGTTGTGTTTTTGTATGGAAAATATGCTTTTATGTTATTTACACCTATCATGTATTTAAAAACATAAGCACATACATATATGCAGTTATTGCAATTCTGGATCTGGATGTTTTTTGGCCTCTAACACTTTAATACAATTTAAAGTATTCTTTTTACTAGGCCACCCCTATCATAAATTCTCCCTTTCAGAAAAATATTTTTATTTATTGCAAAACAAACACACACGTTCTTACAGTAGCATGTTCCATTTCTGTTTTGTTTTCTATAATGTTTATTTCTCACATTGAAAAAGGCAACTACATTCATCTGTGTCATGAAATGCGCTCTATAAACACAACCTGTACAAGAAGACTAAATGACAAAAGGGAGCAGAAAATTGGCTGGGACTCACACCTGCTTGGAATGATTAAGCTGTAGCAATTCTTTTTTTCCTCTTCCAACAAATGACTGCAGTAGTCGACAAAAGGTGTTGATTCAGAGGGCAAATTAAGCCTTGAACAGGCAAGATAATGTGCCTGTGATCAATTAACACAGACACAAGGTGTACCGGTTTCACTTTGAAACTTTCAGGGCCGGCCAACGGGCCCCTTTGTGCCTTTCAGCTGAGCAGCACTAATCATTTCCGTGGCTTGCTTCTAAAGGCAGCCCTGGACTCAGAGTATGGATTTTGCCTGGGGACTCTCCCCAGGCAATGAACTGACTAGTCAAACATGTTCACAGCAGCACTAATCTTACTCTGGGACACTGACTTGACATGAAAGACTACGCATGTATATATATATTTTTTACACATTACCTTTGTTGGGTTTCCTTTTTTTTAATTGGTGCAAAATAAAGAGGGGTCTTTCACAATTCATGTGGGGGATAAACTGAGTCGAGACCAGGAATGTATCTGAAGTCCAGGATACAACCTGTGCATTATTCCACTTTGTTCAGCCTGCTGTACATATAGATTGAAAGGCAGTTGTGCAGCAGGTAAAGACTCTCCAGTTAACAGTAGGTTTGATCTCTTTCTATGTCCATGCTTTTGTGAAGGACACCCAATAACTTTTTGAAAGACAGTCAGTACACTGGTGTAGTATAAGCTTTTTCAAATATGTTATATATTATTATGGTCATTAGAGGCCCTACAGAAAAAAAACCCAGGACACTATTTATCTAGAATAATGTGTATATTATGCAAGGTTTGTACTAAAGCTGATCCGGAGTTAAGGTGCTTTAGTGTATGATCTCCACAGGGTCACACATTAAACAAGATATTGAATTGAGTGTAAGCTTTACATACAGTAGGTACTGTCAGCTTACTGTCACTGTGTTTCCTCACACACCAAGTGTGTAAGTATTAATCTTGTTTGAGACAGAATACGCAGGCATAACAGCCTGGCTTTGGTGGGAGGCAGATGATGATATATCTATGGAAGTGTGAAGCTGAAGTAATATGATGTACCTTATAAAAGCTGGCTCCACAGTGAGGGAGTGCCTTAATCCCCGCTCTAAACCACCCTCTCCATCTCTGAGAGGAGCTGATTTTGTTCTGCTTTGAATCCCCTTCTCTTTCTTTCTCTCTTTGGTTTGTCTTGAAGAGAGGGAGATATCTGCCTCCACTATTTTCTTTTAGATTAACTGACTGATGGGCCTCTTCAAAGCACATCATCCACACCATATGGATCATGGCAGATACAAATCACATATAGGTGTTGGGGCAAAAGATTATTCACATAAAACACTGGTGTCTGACAAAGTGTCAAGGTGTGGCCTTTTACAGCAGTAAGAGGCTTAGAAACTGAGGATTTGTAATTTGTTTGTACAATTTGACAATCCTCAATTTAAACATGTTAAAAAACAGTTGATGAATGTCTGGTGTGAGAATAGAGACATAATTCAATCGACTCTGTAACCATGGCAGTAAGACCAACATAAGCTTTTTAGTGTATGACATGTGTTCCTACAAGGTAAAATGTGGTGTTACTCTTGTCTTTAACAGCCTTTTCTTGAGAGGAAAATAAAGAAACACTTGCTTCTCCTGTGAATTCTTGAGTTAACTGCAAGCTAATGATTTTATATGGAACCTATGGCCATATCTGGGCTTGAATGTATCATGCCATAGATTATGGTCCAGCCTCTGGAGGACCACAAACCACATTAGCTTGTATTACCAAATTTGAACTTTATGCGCAACCGCCCCACACCCACGTAGCAGGGTTTTAGCATTTTATATGTCATAATCCCCTATTCCCCACCATCATAACCCCCTTCCTAGCCCCTCCTGTGCCGAATGACTATTAGGTTATTGAGAAATTCACCACAGATGTCATCCTTAAGATGAATGTCTCCGTTCTGATGTGTGAGTAATGGAATCCGAGCAGAGCCTGAAAGACGATAGTCAGGAAAAAGAAGGGAATGGTCAGCTGTGAAAACATGGGCAACGCCAGATAAGGTGCTTGTGTTCTGTTCATTTCATCCAGAGCCAGATCCCAAACCTGGAGGAGTTTGTGAGCCCAAAAACAACTAAAGGTGCTAATTATCTGCTACCTACTGCTACAGAATGAGGGAGAAAGAAACAGACAGGGGAAATAATGTATAAGTGAAGCAATGTTTAAGTGTATACAGGTGTATGAATATGGTATATGCACTTATATACACTGTATTTACAGAGACAATCATATTTGTTAAACACAGATACAAATGTATCAGGTGAAATATTTTGTTTCAGGAGTATGAATAATTTTCTTGCATTATTGGCTTTGTGAAAATATATTATTTCGTAAAAATCTTTCTCATCTCTCTGGTCGTATCTCTTCTTGACTTGTATGAGAAATGTTAAGAATCACAACTTTAATATTAACAATCAAATCTGTCCAATGTTAATAGCATTTCTGTAGCATATTTTTTTGTTATCCTGTTGTTTTGTTGTGAATGTATCGATGGATGGGTTACAACAGGGTTCTATGCACAAATGACCTGATTCCATGTTACCCCACATTTTGTCAGCGTATTTAATCATCCTCATTTAATCCCAACGTTATTGTTTATATTTGTCTATTTTATACATCAATCATCCATAGCAGCCCATTATTTCCAAATATAACTAAGTAATATCAATTGAATGTATTTTTGTACATAGAAAGAATGCAATGTTTACATACAGTAGTTAGCATTTCAAATACAAACCATCCAGGGAGTGAAAAGGTTATGTGCGGAAGAATATTTGTCATTGTCTTTGGAGTGTGTATCTGCATGTTTGTGTGTGTGTGTGTGTGTGTGTGTGTGTGTGTGTGTGTGTATGTGTGTGTGTGTGTGTGTGTGTGTGTGTGTGTGTGTGTGCGCACATTCTGAACATGCAGTATATGCTTGCCTGTGTGTGTGTGTGTATGTGTCCCTCCTCTGTACCCATCAGATGTGAGTAGAGGTCAGTCCCTTTGGGCTGTTTAACAGACATCAGTTGTCCTTTCTTCTTCAGGAAATGGATGCAGCCGATTACTATCCGAGGATTCATAAATTCTTTATAGGCAAGTTGAAGTTATAGGGGCTGATGAATTCAGTCTGTGAGATGGCCCATGCCAAATGTCCCCCTTCAACCCCACCATCACCCACAATGGTTGAGATAAAGAGATGAAGGAAGAGTCTGTCTTTCTCAGTCTCAGTCACTTCTCTTTTTTCTCTCTGTCATGCTCCTGTCTCCTTTCTTTCTCTCTTTCTCTTTCTCCCCATTTCTTCCTCTTATAATGTAAAGACTGTATCCATTTAGCAGGACCCCTAGGAGCAAACTAAAGCTTGTTTTTGCTGCTCTTATCCCTCTCTGAGAGTGCTGATAGAATTTTTCCAACAGAATATACACACAATGTAAAATTGGCCTTGTTCGTCTAATGTTACAAACCTATCCATCCCAAAATGGACTTTACAAACAGATAGTAGCCTGCCTGTCCCCGAAGGCCATTATCATTCTTTCAGCTAGTTCGCTCTGGGTTTACATTGGGTCTTATCTGCAAATTTGTGAACTTTTACCAAATGCAGTCTGTCCAACAGTTGACGTCCAACATCCTTTTCCACATCAATCACTGTTTTAGTTTCTCCTTTCAAAGCTATCTGAGGCCTTGATGTTTTTTTTTTTTGCAAATGGATATCCAGAGGCAGCCTGATGTGCTGTCCTCTCTTTTTCCCCTTCTATTTCCAAACACTTTTTCCTTGGGTTGTCTTGTGTGGGGTGCTCACTAACTAAGCCAATCTGGCTACACCCAAGTATGCAGAGGAGTTATCCACCGGTTGGGGCTGTTTATATAAATGAGGACAGTGTGACACCCCAGGGTTTTTCACAGTGGGTACTATTCCTTAAAAAAAAATAGAAGAAGAAAAAATTTGAATCTGTCTGTGTCGCTTGCTCCTCAAAGTCCCTCGCCTTGTAAATAGATTTTGATGGATACGCTTTCCTCCTCGCCCTCACGCTCAATACAAATAATTCCACCACATAAGTCCCACTACCCACTTCAGTGCAAGTGTACACAGCACACTGGCAAAAACATATACAAACATACAGAATCAAACACTGGCCAGCTACTAGAATATGATCAAAACAAGTGTGGGTACAAAAGTTTGCCAGAGGAGCCTCTGCCTTTTAAAATAAAACAAAGATGTATGGATTTTGTATTGCTGATTGGACGGCCTTTCACCGGGAGAGTGGGAAGAGTAGTCTTTGATGTGAGCTTCCCGCTGGGCAAAAAGTTTGTGCACATAAACAGTCTGACTTGATCTTTTGTAGGGTATCACTTCTATATTTGTTAATGGTTTTTTAGACAAAACATCACCTCCAGATGGGCAGTTTCTCTGCAGAAACAGAATTTCTGTTAGACGAGTCAATTTGATGACATTTAATGAAGTGGAAGCATCGATTTCTTATTGGAATTCCAACTGAAATGCACTATTTTTTTTCATTTATTCCTTTTTGCATTGTTATCACATTTGCAAATATAACTTCATATTTAACCCATACTTTAAATATAACCCATACCCTTACTGTTTTTTTTGCACACACATTTACTGGGTACATATTATTTCACTTTAAGGATGACTTTTGATCGTTTTTGAAGCCATAAGCTTCCCTCAACATGGTGCTCTAACTGGGTCAACTACATACTACTTGTCTTGATCTGGGATTAAAAAGGGTGATGATGTGGAAACCAGCATTTCTTTTAAAAGAAAAGGTGTTGAAATAACAGTCTACACAGAGACCCTCTTTACACCCGCTGCTCTAATGCCGAGCAAGAGAGAACAACAACCCTGCTTGATCTGGCCAAGTGTGATGACTCTTGGAGGTCAGACAGGTTAAATGGTATTTGATTAAAATCAGTAGATGGCCAACTCTGTCTCTCTCTCTCTCTTTCTTTTTTT
Organism: Nannoperca australis; assembly: GCA_036023655.1. Classification (NCBI taxonomy): domain Eukaryota; kingdom Metazoa; phylum Chordata; class Actinopteri; order Centrarchiformes; family Percichthyidae; genus Nannoperca; species Nannoperca australis. The sequence continues at coordinate 38,512 of JAVQJD010105941.1, forward strand.
CGCACATGTAGACATACAGACACACAAACACGCACGCACACACACACACACACACACACACAGATGCACAAACAGACCCTCCTAGGCTGGCCTGTTGGGAATAAGGAGGAGAAAATAGCCTTCATTCTGCTCTCCCCATCTCTCTAAGGTTGTTGTAGTTATGGAGGGGGTTTAGTAGAGAAGTGGGCTTGGGGGGGTGGGGGTGGATGGTGAAGTGGGGTGGTGAAGTCGACCTGTATGTTTGGCTGGCAAAAAAAGGCTTGCCACTGTTTATCAAACCACGGTAAATCCAATTAGCCTGTGGCCTGCCTTCCAACCCTATTAACCTGCTCAGCTGTGAGAGCACTCAACAGCTCCTGCCAATATCTCATTTTTCCCAGCCGTTGATAAGATCGGCTCAAGATATTCAGTGGGGTTCACTCCAGCTCCATCTCAGATGCTACAGCTGCCGCCGAGGCTTTAAAACCACAGCATCCGTCCTGATCTCTCCCTCTGTCTCTCCTTCCCTCACTTTCTCTTTCTTTCATTCCCTACCTTTCGCCCCGCTCCTCCACAATCCACCTGTCCCCTCTGTCTCTTCTTCTATTCCTTCCATTTCTTTTTCTGGAACTATACCTCTTCCACCATCCCACCTTCCACTTCTATCTCTCCCTCTTTCTCTCTCTCCTCCGTCATGTAGCTACACCGAGACAACAAAGCAACTAGGACAGTAACTTCCAGGCCCATGGCTTGTTTCCTCCCAGACAGCGATCAGGGCGCAGGCCCCACTGTCTGACAGGAGGGGAAACTGATTTTCCTTATCATGGCCTGCCCACAAAGGGCCAGGCCAGGCCCGCGTGATTAGCATTCCTTGGTGGAGATGTGTCAGCCCTATTTCTATCACAGAGACAGATTGAGGCTTTCACTCAGACTGGCGACTGAGTGACACATGGCCCTGACCGGGGGGACAACATTGTTATTTGAGTTAAGAAATCAATTTGTATCAAATGTACACTGTAATTTATTTGTTGCCTTTGAAGGGAACCTGGCTAAGATAAATGGGAATGGACTTTTTTCCCCCTCTCCCTTACCTTGAGCCTGAGCCGATAAAGTTCTTGTGAAGCCCATGATAGTTCCCTGCGTCAGAGTAAAAAGTGACAAACATGTTTAAAGTTGTGCAGTGATCTTTAAATCTCAAAAAGAACACCTTGTCGGACATGATAGAACATTTTTACCTCTTCCCTCCCGTCTGTCAGCCACCTCTGCTGACATACGGCTTTAGTATTTTTGCTGACATTTTGCTTTATCACATACATCTAGCAGCGAATGGAGAAGCGATATTTGTCCCTTTTTAATACTTTTTTTTTTCACTCGATTCACAGTGAGCATCCAAGCTCTGAGATCAAGATGGTCTTTGGGGATTAGAAAGATTAATCTTTTTTTTCATGTCATATTTTAAAGTCTCTGAAACAATATTCATATTCTGTGATGTGCATCCTTTACAAGAGAAGGAGCTCTAAAGTCTCACTGATAAAAACTTGTTTACACTATTTTTATAAGTAGCATTTCAGAATATTGACAGAATTACTATTTATCACCAAAATGAATAATTTATGGTACTGAAATAAGTCTTCACTTAGAAAGTGTATTTGTTTTAAAACAGACAGCAGTACATAATCATAATATGTCAAAATATCAACCTGCAACAATATGATTTCTGTGTGTTTTGTTATTATTATTATTATTATTATTATTATGTTTGGTTTTCATATAATTGTAGGACATATCTCAGTTTGTATGTATCTAGAACATCAAAATAGAAACCATATTTTCAGATACAGTGCATAGTTGTAGCTTACTTTGTAAACCAAGCAGTTGCACAAATATGAGGAGGAAATCTGTTTTCATTTAGTCTGCTGCTGCTTCCCTGCTGGCTAAATCTGAGGAACAAATGTCTTCTGCATCATCGTGCCATGAGGACTTAACACTCAATTCAATGGGGACCACTTGGAATGGAAAACCTCTCAGCACTTCACAATTATTTTACAGATCGCTGCACGTTAACTCTTGCAGGTAATTGCAGCAAGCCCGGGTCTGTGAGTAAAAACCAATGAAGGACATGAATGTGCCTGTTTTTTTTTTTTGCAGCATAGTTTGGGTCTTGAAATTAATTCAAATACTTTTAATCTGTATGTAGAATCAAACAGTTTGACGGGTTATGTGGAGTGACCATTAATTTCCCTAAAATAAGCAGAAAATAACAGTTTCTTTTCTGAAGAGAAATAATCAAATGTTTTTGACAACTTTTTGGCTCTCATTTATTATGCTGTAGTTTGAAGACACTCATCCAGTGACATTCAAAATGAAAAAAGGAAGGAGGGAGAAAACAAACAAGCAAGAAAGCAAATGTCTCATTGCTAAAATATTAAACTCATATTTTTAGAGTTATATTTTACTTGCATAAAATAAAAAATAAAAAACAATTCATGTCATCCATTTGGGAAGAAGAATCTCAATGTCCTTTCTACATCTGAGGATTTGAATTATGAAGAATAGCAGACTATCCCATTAACATCAAGAGGGAGTTTAGCATTTCTCAGAGACTGGAGTAAGAGGAAAAAAGCAGGTGGCTATCTCTACACATCAAACATATATTAAGCCTGCAGGTTGACCCAGCATTGCTTCTTAGTTTATGTTTTTCAGAGGGCCGCAAAGCAGAGCCTGTCCTGAATTTCTGTACAAAATTTAGATATGCAAATGTCCTCAAAGGATCCACGATTGAAAAAGGATGCCATATTGCCTCAAAGCCACATACTCTAAAGCTAAACAAGATTAGGAAAATTGAATCATTTCAAAAGCTGTGGGCAGAATGTAAACTGGTTAGCATTCTAATCCTCTGGGCCAGGTGACCAGCTCAGCATGTGTACAAACATACTGTATGAAGAACAAATGAGACGAGAGTCTGCAACTGTACATTGGCTCATTTGAATGAAATAATACCTGAGCGGTTTCCTACCTGAGAAATACATTTATGTACCAGCTTTGTATCAGATGTCTTCTGTAGGCTTCTAGCCACAAATGTTATTATAATTCTGGCCTAATTTCCATCCTGGAATTCTATTGCTACTGTATATGTTTGTCTGGGGAGGATTTTGTTTGCTTTCCTGCATCTTCAATAGAGGAAACAATTTCTCCTTCATTCTTTTTTCCCCTTTTTTTTTTTTACACAGCTGCAGAAAATATTTATGATTCTATTTTCTAAAATAACAATATTTTCTCTAAATTAATTGGCTCAAGCTGTTGGAGAATATGTCTTAATGAGAAGTTACCGCTGTTTATATGAAGTTTTAAAATTAATTTTGAGGATATTTGGTTACCCATCGACCTAAAAATATGTGAAATTGATAGTGATGGTGATAAAATGAAAGCGATAAAATAAACACGTCTGGATATAACCACCACATGGTGGCTGTGGTAAGATTTGTACGTTACATTGAAATATCTTTGCCATGAGGCTGAGCTTTGCAAAGGTCATTCAAACAAGAACTGACCTCTTGACCCTTGAAAACTGATAAGTAAACAAGCGACTCTCTAATAAAGTATCACATTTCAAATGTTTATTTTCACAGAAGTCAACATTCTGTAAGGAGAATAGGTTAGCATTAGCTTAACTGTATAGCCAACAACTTCTGTAACATGTTACCATACAGAGGGCATCTTTAAAGCACTTTGATGGTCTTGGATGTATACAGTCTTATCGCTTGTACTCTGGCTGACCTTTATGCTACGTTCTCAAGGCTCCACTCTATATTTGTCATATCAACAGCAGAGTGATACTCTTTCCATGCTGCTCTCAAATGACATTGTGGGAAACAAATCTTGGGTCAACACTGTAGTTAAGGTATATTTTGGACACAGAGGCACAGACTGAGGCATACAAGGGTGTTTTTGCAGTGAGTTTTGATTAGACATTACAGATAAGGCAAGTATCTTAAGGTTTTCAATATTACTTTAACTTTTACAAAACTGGTGAAAAACTAGCTATCACTTTTTCACCAGTTTTTCCCTTATTACTGTACTTCCATAAACAGATTATCACTCTAAATATCACAGCTAAAATGTGTACTCACTCTTTGAAGCTACAGAAAAACTACAGTGACCAAATCTAACTGGTGTATTTACAACCTGTCAACAGAGATCTTGTTGGAAGCACTGGGGTCAGCAAACTGCTTAATCCCTTCCGTCACTGTCTCATCCTGACAAACTGATGGATGTACCCAGCATTGTAACAGGAAGTCATTGCCCTTTTTGGTAAAACTGGTGCTGTTAAGGGACGTTAGGGTGAGTTCAGGGAGCTGTGCTCACTCAGACTGGAATAAAGTGGAATGGCTAGATTGAATTTTAGAGCTATAGACTCAACAAACAGGTATATACTGTATTTTATATATTGTTCAATTAAAAATATAATTACACCATGAAAATACAAATGAATCAGAGCATCTAAAAACATGACTTTACTAAATGTAAATGTTGTCTAACCACACACACACTCATTTTTGAAAACAACTATTCTCATAAAAATAACAAATATTGCCATGTACTATGGTGAACTACCATGTAAACTATCAAATTAATTTAAAAGGAATTCCTTTTTTTTATCCAATGTGACAAATTGTAAAACATGATAATTCAAAGCAATTCTAATACACTTCTGTTAATGAAATACGTTTTTACAAATTACAGTTAAACTGGACTCGTCTTGGAGTAAGAACTGCACTGGTTCTTCTGTTACATCAAAGGAAGAAGCTTGTATTTTATAATAAAATAGATTATCGCTGATATTGCATGTGGTGTACCGCAAGCTTCACTTCTCGGGCCTCTGCTATTTCTGATATAGTTTATTAATGACTGTTGAAACCTTTATTTTCCACTTGATACAACTGTGTTCTGTTTGTATAAGAATCTTGGCACAGTTGTTAAGGTATGAGAGCTCCTTAATATGTTCAATTACAGTTTGGTGCATCTTACAGAAGTTCCATATTATGGAGCATTGCAGCCTCAGAAAAGGTTTTAGTAATTCATCTGTTTCTATTGCGTCTGGTAATTTCTTATCCTGGCTTTGCAATATGTATTGAGATATTATTAATATAATGTAGTTTGTGCATGTACACTTTGTGCATGTGAGGTATCTTACTGAGGTATCATAGTAAATTCATAAACAAAAGGGTTTAAATGTGTTACTTGAAAGTAGATTTGAAGTGGATTATCAAAAATATAACAACAAATATCTGAAACATTGGATTTCAGTACAGTTTAGCAAATAAATGCAGCCGCCTTTAAGCTCAACATCCTAGTAGTTTGCATAGACCAGATGACACTTGGAAATGCCAAGTCTCTACAGGACACTGACATTATTCTAGCTGAAGCAGTAAAAACATGCAGCTATCATAGATCAAGAGAAGTGGGGAAATGCAAATAACAAAATGAAAGGGATAGGATATTTAGAATGGAATCTATCCTTATTTTGGAATGGCTCCCAAATGACTAAATAAATAGCTTTGGAATTCCAGTGTGAGACAAATTCTTGAACACAGAAGGTCCGAACATGTGTTCACAATCTGTTTCTCAAATATGTGACAACGACCTGTCACACTTTTGCCTCCATGGCCAAGTCTGATTTGGGTTATACAAGGTTTTACAAAGTAAAGGGCAACGTTTAGGTAAAGATCTCAACATACGGTATAATCTTTTTGAATAGTCTTTAACAACATGCATAAAATGAATGTGTTGCCTGTCCTTTAGCAACCTGTGAACAAAATCATTTGACTCCAATACAACCAGGATAACATGCAGTCATTTTATCCATGCTGATATTTGGCATTTGGTGATTTATTGTTTCCTGGGTCATACAGTAGGAATCTGATGGTGTAAAAGTTAAAAACGAGGCCCTCTCACATACATCATTTCACCTGCAGATGTCCAAACAAGTAAGAATATGCAGTTTCATTTGCTGCAGTGAAACTTGAGTGAAACATAAACCATTTAATATGTGCACCTAAAAATAATCTGTAGCTCCATAACAACACGGAAATATGACCCAGACGGCCTCTCATATTGGACAAACCAAGCATCCAGTCACCAACCTGTTTGTAGAACACTGTTAATGCCAATGTACTAATTCATACCTCAATAACTTAAAACCATAATTTTGTTGTGCTTTAGAGAGATTTAGTTTGGCTTTGACAAGCGGGACTCAAATGCCATGCTGCACCCTATTAATCCCCAAAACAGATTTACTACTTGTAAGATATTTGGAAAGTATTCTGGTAAGTGAAAGAGGGAGATGTTAATGGCAAGGGGCAGGGGTGTCACAGGATCATTGCCTGAGCCTGAAGTGAAAGTTCGGTCACAGCAGTGCAGTATATTAAGCGAAGAGCCAAGAATGTGTGTGATAAATCTTGCTCAATCCGGTGCTAAGTGTCACATTGTGTTTATGGTGTACAGATTGCATACTGCTTGTTTTCTCCAGGCTTGGGCCAGGACGGGCTGCTTTGGCTGGCTGACTGACTGACTGGGTCCACAGGCAGACTTGACTCTAGCATTGTTAGGTTGACTTGGTTGCTTTGACCACCTATCTAGCTGGCTGACTGACTGACTAACAGCCTGATTAGCTGGTTTATTCGCTGGTTGGCTTGTTGCCTCAGTGCCTGGCTGGTTGAGTGATTAGTTGGCTGGTTGGCTGTCTGAGTGAGGCTGTGTGATATATGATGTGGTTCAGTGTGGTTGCGATTAACGGATTGGCAGAACAGTTGCATCCATTAATAACTCCACCCTATAGGGCTGGAGCAGTCCCCAACTGCATGCTGTTATTGCACTCGCATCACTGTTTTTGGAAAGAAATTAATAAAGCTAGTTATATGATTTGTAGATTCTGATTTTGAAATGTGTTTACTCTTCCATTTGAGAGTAAATATCAATTTTGAGTACTGTTTGTGGTGAAAAATACATCAGAGGTGTCATCATCACTTTGCCTGACTGTCAAAGAGAGGGAGATGCACCATTTCCCTGCGCTGCATATAGATCTCCTTTGAATCTCACCCACTCATTGCTTCAGGGTTTGAAGAATTTAAGTTAATATACTGGCTCATAAGGCAAGATTAAAGATGCCGTGTAATTTGATTAACTGAATGGGAACGAGACAGAGAGGCCACAGATGGGAAAATAAGCTTTTTCAGGGCCTCATTAAAGGGAACAATCCTGTAAAACCTCCTGGGTGAAATTATACTGTGAAGAAGCTCAGTGAATGGAAAAAAGAACATTTTCATGGAGTTTCAGCATGCTGTTAAAAAGTGGCTGTAGAGGAACATTTTGTAATAATTGACATGCTGAATGAGGAAAATGTTTCCAGTTGCAGTGGCCGCTCTAAAGGGAAACATCCTGTACCTGATCCCCCAGTATTACTTTTGTAACAAAACTGGATTAGCTTCATTGTTCAAACATGATACATTTGTTTCTTCATTCTTAGTCTCCCCAAAAACAAAACAAATACAAAGTAATAATTCAAAAGTGTGACTGATTCCGTAGTAAGCACTAGCCATGTTTTATTTGTGTATTCAGTCCATTTTGTTTGAGAGTTCTTTTACATTTTAAACCCACAATATCAAGTGAATGGTATATGTTGTCATAAATATGTTAAAAGGCAATGGATAGAATGTAGCTATGTAGCAGTACATTACAGTGTAGTCAAATATATTTATATATATATAAATTGAAGATGGTTGGGAAACCACACTCATGTCTTGTTTCTCACACATATGAATGTATGAAATAGAAGGATGCGCAGCTTCCATGAAATTTTTAAATCCCGACAAGGTTTGATATTATATCACTAACATGCAGATGTAATGTGTGTGTACATGCATGTATTTAAAACATGGCAGATTCCACACTCTTGTTGACCCAGGTAATACATATTTTTTATTAGTTGGCGATGTTCATCTGAGAACTTTATAGAAAAACATATTCCAAGTTCATTCTAATTCCTTCATATTTCCAATGCTGTCTGACTTCACTCCCTCATCCACATGTGCAGGGAGATCAAGATTAGGTGTCTGCAGAATGAAAACCCAGGAAGCTCACCTGCTCGCCCTTGATATTACGCTGGAAATATAAAATCCATTCCCAGATTTAGACATCTCTTGCCACCAAAAAAATGCTCTATTCTGTCTGGAGCCACAGACTGCCTGTCTGCGGCATCGTCCCTTTATGGCTCAAACTAGATGTCTTAGTTATTGGGATGAAGAAATCCCTGTCAGTGGACATTCATGGGAGAATCCCCCCCTTTTCTCACTCTCTGCAAGGTGAGGTTAATTTATATTTCTCAAACCTGTTCCTTTTTCCTTAGAAATGGATTCAGTTGAAGTGTTCATGCCGGATTGTTATCGGCATGCTATCATTCCGCCGGGACAGCCCAGCCATCATCACAAATGGCCGTTTTTCAGCGGAATAAAACATATGAATTAAACTTCATAAGCTTATCTAGTCTTTGATATGTAGAAAGCCCAAGGTTTATTTCCACATTAATCCCCACACCCGTCTATTGCTTTGGCTCTTTGATGCATGAAGGTGGGTTTAGAAACTGGAATCTGCCAGGTATATATAACTGCATGTTTTACCCATCGCTTGAGCTTCAGGCCCTCTTTTCTCCTTCTCTCTATGTGTCTCTCTGTCTCTCACTCACACAAACACAGGTTTTCCCTAAGAATTTCATTACAAAAGACAGCCATATGCATTGAAATACTGCCGGCAAGCAGGGGTCATGTAGCTCGATACTGAATTTCCCTTGCCTTTGTGCAATCTTAATTGTCTGTCATTTCTGTCTGCAGCCCCGTCTGTGCGCTCTCCAAATAAAACCTATGGAAACATGAAAGGTGGAGCACTGCCCTCACTTTCATCAAGGGATCGCTTACCAGGCCTTGCCGTGGCTACCCCAGGCTTGTGTTACGTACCTCATAAAAGTAGCTCTTGTTTCACAGATGCACTGCCCCATCTGGGCGCTGGACTAATCTGTCAAGCCGAGCTCCCAGGCAAATTCTTCTGCAGCGTAATAGACACTGTTACAAACTCTGCTGCCTTTCTCCTCCGCTCGTTTTCCCCCCTTATTTTTGCAGAGGGCTCCCCTGATGCCCTCTGATGCTGCTGACAGTTGGAGCTGAGGCTGGATGCCATGGTGAATTTATATCGTGCTACTGCATCTGTCATTGTTTTCACCGAGGTGTTGACCTCCACGCGTCCTCATCAGAATGTTGCCTCAGTTCTGCTACTCCAAGCAAAATAGATACCTACAACTTGGTTGATCGTAAAGGGTATTCATGCCGCAGAAACCCCTTCCCGTTTCGATAGTTGGCGCAAAACTTTGACAGGCAGTTGGAAACCTCAGGGGAATTAGGTCCCAGAGGGATGGGAGAGAGACAGAGGACTCAGGGGAGTTGGACAGTGTTTCTATAGCTCAAATTGTACACTGCCACAACAGTGTACCTTCAGAGGATGGGAAATACTCTTTCAAACTGTAACCTATGTAGTGTCCTTCATACTTCACCCCTAATATTGTTCTGATCCTCTCAACCTTGATCTCTTTGTCAGTCTTTGCCCTTGTTGTCATTAATCATAAAATATCTTCCTTGTATAAATATGTATGGAAAACACTCCATGAAGGACATTATTGCTCTATGGGAAAACATGAGTGTGTAGCTCACCACATTCACTCAATGTATTGATTGCTTACTTGCCACTACAGCAGTTGATATCCTACAGTAACACTTATTCTTTCTTATCCAGTGTTGAGGGCATCAAGGCAGATATGTGGCTTTCAGTGGGATGGAAACAGTGACAACCTCTCTGTTTTTGATGGCTTGTGCGAGTCACTGGGATCCGAACAGAGGGATACAATCGCTATATTGAGTTTATTACCCTTAAAGCAGCCACTAATGACCACACCCTCCATAAGCCACATACAAGACAGTCATGGTATTTTAAGCAGATTTCCTCTTAAAGGGGAGGAGAGCCAGATATTTCTCCTTTTAAAGTGGTCTTATCACTCGGGCTGTCGACTAGCTGGAAAGCCTGACAGTTACAGCCCGCTGAGGCACCGAGTGGCCTCGCTGTGTCTTCTGCTGTTAGCGATAGACAGGCGGGACAGCTGTGCTACTCTGCTATTCTTCTCCTCATAACACAGAGTGGCATGAACCTTTATGCCTACTTATTTATGGACATAATGCCCTTTTTGTGTGTTAAACTGAAATTAAATAACTTTGATACCTTTATTTGCATAGCAGTGAGAAAATTTTACTATACATGTGCAATATTTTTCAGTGTGAATAAAGAATTTGCCCCACCACAGCCCCTTACATCTTGTATGAAGACTTTGTGATGTGATTGATGGAGATACTATCTACTATTCTCCGTCATATCATAGTGCTGTGGCGTATTATGTGCTGCATTTCCATAATTTCTAGAAAATCTAAAATCATAGCTCTAGGTAGTTTTGCCAAGAATAATGACCATGAATCTAAATTATGTGTATACATACATTTTTTTTACACTATAAATGTATTGTCCTTATCTTAACTTATATTTTCTTCTCCTTAACATGACATTTCCCACCACCTTTACTTTAAAAAGTAGCATGTGAGTCTTCACCTTTATCATTATGCTAATTGAAGTCTGTTATTTATGTGTAAGTGAATTCTCTTGTCTCAGCCAGGGGTCAATGTTCAGTTAAAGGCCTCAGCCATGTGTAGTAAAGTAAACCAAACCTTGGCATTGTATACAGAGGGGCCTATAATATTCATTATGCTTAACAACACACTGAGGCGAGAGTTAAGCTCCCCTTACATTCCAGGCCAGTTATTAGTCAGCATTATAGTTTATTTGTCCAGAGGTAAGATAAACCAGAATGCTCTTGGCCCCCTGCTCCAGACCTGCAACACTGACTAGTTTGTTTGAACAAAGGGAAGTGCTCTCTTATGACAAATAGTCCAATAACAGAAGATAATGCATACATGGCCTCAAAACCAGATAATTCCACTGTCGAACTATGACTGGAAATTATTACACCTCCATTTCTTTTTTTTATGTTTTATTTTTTTTAACGTGCGCTTTGATGTTATGTTTTTTGGCATTGGTCACAGGGCATTTATCACTGTGCTAACCAAGGACGTTCTGTATCAGTGAAACTTGAGATCCCAACACAGGAGTGAGTTTGTTGCCTGGAAAGTATTTAAAAGCATTTGACATTTTGGAAATGAGATAGCAGCTCTATATAAAATAAGCTGTGCCTTAAAAGTATTCTAATTCATCGTGTATACACATCTCCCATCCGTAACTTAATAGATTTAAGTTTGTTGGTGGTGGCTGTGACTACTGCATAGTCTGAGAATTGTTTTGATGTATGGAAAACCACATGTTCTAAAACTTTTAGCTACCCATACACCAACTTTGGGCTTTGGTTGCAACGGCACATGACAGTTACTCTATAACTGAGCTTCCCCTTCCACTTGAATACACTTAACTAATAAAAGCATGCAACCACAGTCACATGAGGTACATGTAAGTATGGTGGGTCAAATTTGTCTCTGAAAAAGTGTTTTCTTGAAGCATACGACCTTATTGGAAATGTATATCCATACATGGCTGTATTTAAATTTTGACTTTTGTGTGTGACTGCGGTGATAACTTTGTTTAAACGCTGTTATAATTATTTAATATGTTAATACAACTGCAAATATTTGACATAGAGTTGGTACACATCTATTATGGAATTTGTAAGTAATGTCTCACTATGAGCAGTACTACAGTAAATAAACAAGTTAAAGGTGTGACACACGCATACACAAAGCCACATGGATCGTCAAACAAACCAAACCACCCGTGATTCCACCCGTTTGCTCTGAGTGTCTAAATGTTTTTAATTAGTTAGAAGTTGTGGCGTTCCCTCTGTGACTGCTTACTGCCTGCCCATCACAGTCACTTCCTGATGTGTCCTGAGGATGAACTTTGAGAAAAACATGGATTGAAAAAAAAAATGCATCTTCTTAACCAAAACCAGCCTACAGTGAGGCGGCTTGTGGGCTGCCTGCTGCTGCACAGAACATTCCCATCATAATCATGTTCAATTGTCCCCTAATTGTCCTCCTCTCGCTCCCCAGAAGAAGTTGCTGACATGAGAAATTAGGCAATCAGGATGGCATTAGTGCATGAGCGGAGGACCGAGGCATGGTTATACTATAATGTATAGGCCCCATTGGGGGTGCAAATAAGCAGGAAAATACTCACATCTCCCTTTGAAGTGAAGGCTGCTCCCAAATTAAACTCTTAGTCACACTGCTATCAAAAGGATATGGTTGTTAGCTGTGCCCTGCTCTGATCTGAGCACACTTCTGGATCTTATTACAATGTGACTTCTGATTGATGCCCTTTAGGGTGGATCATTGTGAGTAAACATACATATTCCTGTCCTTTTCAGGGGTCTGTCACAGGAGAGTTGTGAAATTATGAGTTATTATTCCAGAATTAACGCAGTTGCAGAACAGATATGGGAGCATCATTTGGTCGATATTCAAGAAAAGTACATTGGAAATTTTATTCTGCTTTGATATATTTTTATTTTAATGCTCATGCCTATTTTTAAATATAGGAACTGCAAGGAGATAAAAAAAAGTTTTGTCTTTGTTCTGCCACAATGTGATCTGTCAATAGTGCATTTGTCATTTTAATATGTTACAATTAAACTGAAGGTAGTTTGAAAACAGTTTTTATGGTTTTTTTTATGTGTACATATTAGTGATAGACAGTGTAATTTACAAAATGTGTAGCCTTCATGGCAGAAGAAAGCCTACAACACACTAGTTATTGTGATTATACACTATTATAGAAAAAATGCAAAATATCCAGAATTTTTTTTTTAAAGATACTAACATATAGAAGAAACTGTATCCAAATAAACTGGGTCAGGTATAGCACTATGTGGCAGAAAAGAAATGAGGGGGAAAAAAGGAGAAAAGTTCCCCCAAACCTCCTGGGGGATTCAATGAGATTACCCCCCCAAAAGATTGAATTAGTTTGCCAACAGAAGGAAGAAATGCTAGAAACTAATGGCAAATAACAAGCTTGTGACAATTCATCAGGCAACTTCACAGAGGGGAGGGCTTCAGTGGAATGCCAGAGACGGGACCTTTCCCCTGTGCTATGTTATTCTAACAAACAATGTCAATGAGATGGCATCCTACCTCTCACCAATTTGCATGGTTGTCAGAGGAGTGAAAGCCAGTTTAAAGGTACATCCTTTATGTGCCGGAGAAAGGATTAGGGCCAGCCCCACAAAGAGGCTTTGATTTTCTTGCAAATATGTATAAGAAGTTTGGCTGAGAAAAGTGAGTTTTCAAAGCTGCAACTTTTCTAAAGGATACAATATTTGTTCTTTGCATGTGTGTATGTGTGTTCAAAAAAGAAACTCTGGTGATGTACAAAGGCAATACATATAACATTTAGATCCAAATACTGTTTCTTTAAACTTTAAAGTGCAGTAAATTTTGAAAATGCCAAAAAGAAAAAGGCTTTAATTTGGACTAGCATTATGGCGGATAATTATAAAGTTTAAGACTTGAACTTTGAAAGTATGGCACAGAAACAATTTTAAATCTCAAGATGAATTGAATGCCTTTCCAAAATTGTGTTTAACGTGGGATTCATTCTATGAGACATTCCACCCGGCTCTTTTTCTTTCTTTTTTTGTTCTTTTTTGTTTCAGGGTCTCTGACTGAAAGCTCCTCACCACTCAGTTCAATGATCAACACGCTGGTCCCACATAACCCACGCAAGAAGCAAGCCTGTGTGCGTGCCATATGCACTTAGCGATGAGGTTAGAGTGCAACCCTCATTAGCATGTATAAACTCCCTGTGTCAAGAGGTCGTCTTTGACCCTAATACACAAAATCTTGCTCAAAACATGGCTGACACAAAGTGTATCCATTTGGGATATGGATGTGCACTGTTGGCTAGTGGTTGTAAGTACTCAACATTGTAAAAGTAGGTTGAATTCCCTTCATTGCTTCAACATAGTGCTGCATAATATCAAATTAAGACTAAGACTATCAAAAATCAAGATTAATTGGAAAAAAAGCAACAAATAAATAAATGACCAAACCTGACTACATAAATTAAACACAAATACACCCAACTGCCTACTACTATGTAAGACATTTCAAATGATAACATACAATAAGTCAATTGTCATATGTCAAAAATTATTTTTCTTTTTAATATTTATTAAGTGATTACATTGCTAAATAGATGGAGCAAAATGGCTCCCTATAAACACTTATGGATGCATCAGGACTTGCTTACAGCAGACTTACAGATATCCTTAACTGTCCAACAGTTGCTTCACAAGTTTAAGTCACTTAATCGATTGAAGGCTACATGGCAACAATATTTCCAACAACTCCAGTTAACATTATAGGGTTTACACACACAAAAAAAAAAAACCACACTGCTTCATGCTTAAAAAAGAACACCGGAGAGGCGATGTCCCTTCGGTGGCAGTCCAGCACAATGTGTTCCAGTTCACTTTCATCATGTTGTACCAGCTGAACATGGTGTAGCTTTCAGCCCTGCCCTGTGGGAAACCAGCCTGTCTTTTCTCTCGCTGTGTGTTTGTGTGTGTGTGTGTGATGCTGTCGAGCTATGTTGTCCCAAGCTTTCAGCGGCACAAACTCCCTGTCCTAGGGCCTCCAGCGTGGATTGGCCACAGAGACTCTGTGTGGCATGCTCGGATGAATGTTACCCTGATTCTCTACCAGAATGCCACCAATGCAACCCCTAAAGCACGTCTGTTGGACAATGTTGGGCTGCCAAGAGGGGGCCACTTTCTACATTTCTTGTTCTACTTCTTCCTCTTTCTTTCTTTTATCATCTTTCCTCTCTCTCATTTTTTCTTTTACGGCAAACAAAGCAAGTGTCGGCCTGAAAGCAATGTGTCTGCATCCCCCTCATTTTCTTTCACTGAGAAATTCTCCCCCTTCTACTGTCTCCTAACTTACTTTTGCCTCTCCTTTCTCCTTATTTCTTAAATATATCTGTCAGACAGTATAATTACTAATAAAAATACAAATATCCCATATAGCCTCACATACATAAAATACATGCACACATGGTATATCTCTTACCCTCCAGTGGTTAAAAATGTATCGGCACTCATGGGAACCTTCCCATAGGAGCATTGCTTAGGTTTTTTATAGGTCAACCATGAAACTTGATCATATCTTCTAATAATGCTAATTGTTCTGTTTATATCACGTGAAAGAGTCGGCCTTGACACCAACTGACTGGTACAGCAGTAGTCAACCAGTAATTGCTTCCCTGTAATTGTTTGATTACAGTATACTGCCTGGGACACTGGATAACATAATAATACTTTATTGAGGTTTTACACATTCATTTATTTTTTTCCCTTTTACATCTTTACCCCTGAGTTCATTGTCGAAACAGCTGTCTGCCATATAATGAGGTCCTCAATGACTCGTGTCAACAGGTTTACGAAAATAACAATGTTCTCATTGTTTGAATAGGCCACCGTTCCAGACAGTCTGAATCTTGAGTTGTTGACGTTCTTGAATACTTTATGATATTAATTCTCTCCCCCAAGGTGACTTAACATGACCTAATAACAAGTGCCCTTTTTTTTTTATATATGTGACAAATTATAACGCAAAACTTGATCCCGCTCTCCGTACACATTTTGCCTAGCTCAATAAATCAGAGTACTAAATAATATAAATGGGAACAAGAATAATACACGAGAGATTCTGCTCAGCATCACACGTAAAGGGTGTAATCTAATTAGATGGTTGTTTAATTCAAGTATCAGCCCTTGTCTACAGAGAGGGGATTTTAATCACAGTGTGAGTCAGACGGTCATTTCTGGGCCTGGCTGCTTTTCAAACCCTTACAGAGATCCGTAAAGACCTGTGTGCGGTTAATGTTTGACTCTACGGTCAGGCTAATTTTAAAAATGAGACTAACAACAGTGTACGTTACAGCTGGTATTTAAATTTCTATTATCACCTTAAGCAGCTGTGGATATTCTGCCAATTGACTAATTAATACTTAGGGGCCAAATGTTACCAATCCCAGGGGAGGCAAATCTAAACAAACTCCAGGTTTCTATTTTCAAGCAACCTCAGAAAAGAGGATGGGAAAGTTTGAATCAAATATCTCCTTTCAGATGTCTAGTTTGTTTATATTTTGTTTCCTGTCGTATTCCTTTGGGGAAGCTTGGAAATGGTAATAATGTCAAGAAATGCTATGTCTTTAATGGCTCAGGCGAGGAGGAACTTGCCTCCAATGTCCCTGTAAAACCAACACTGTGCTGTGGGTGTTTGTACGAAAGGCCTAATCAATTCTGAAGCTGATACGTAGGTAAAATAAATGAGACTTCAAACAAAGTAAAGTAGTCCTCGAGGGATGAAAACAAGGCACAAAGGGAGACGCACTCTGTGTGACATAAGCAATGTTTCATCTGCGAAGAACACCAGAGAGCCGCGGCCTGTTTAACATAAACTCAGAGGTTGGATTTGTTTGGTGTCAAATCTAGTAAATAATTAGCTGATTCAGAGCAATGTGGAGTTCTTCAGAAACCTAACCTCAAGGCCACAATAACATAAAGATATAAACACCTATGGCACTGGCTGGGACTCCAGAATGTGCTGGGCAAAATGCAAAATGTAGACAGGTTCCTGCACTACAAACATGCTTTTTTTCCTTTTTTTAATTCCTTTTTACAATGTATTCCCATTAATTTCACTATTGGTAGTAAATACCTTATTTTGCAGAATTCTTTCTTTTAGTTTTTTAGGTATGAATCCCAATTTATTCAATTTTAAGAAACAATAATAACAATTTTAATAAAAACTATCACTGGCAGGGGACACAGTTTATTTTATATATTGTGATATACTTCGTATAAATTACACATTTTATTTTAAATGCGTTTTTGCTTGACAAAAACACAATACCTCCCTAACTTTAACTCATGACATCTAAGATTTATACAAACTTAAAATATTTGTGTAGGCAAGTATGAAGAAAGCCATCTGCAACTTCAGAAAATATTGTCCCAAGGGACTAAAACTTGACTGTATATCACTTTTAGTTGTCAAAATGTACCCATGCAATCTTACCTCATACCATGGCTTTGTTTCAAGCTCTACAAATGTTCATCACTGTTAATTTGATTCATGTTAGGGTTAGGGTCTTGTTCTAAATAATGACTGAGAAATACTCTATCTAATACAACTCAGCTCTATTCAAGCCACAAGCATAACAACCCATAGCACAATAGCACAAGTTTCGGGTTTGCAACGACAGCCGTTTGCAGCCATTTGCCAAAACTAGTCTGAAACACATTGCCTTCAAGATCAGCTGTGAAGTCAGTCCTCAGAAATGCGTGTACTAACCAAACATTATCTGTTGGTGATTATTTAGCACCACTGCTGAGGTAGTGAGATCCAGTGCACAGAAGTGGCCCCAGGGAACCCTCCCTTTTCTCGAGAACTAATGTTTACAATCATTTAGGGGCGACCGTGGAAGGCATACAGGAGACAATGGCGTATGTTTGTCTCCATTCTGAGGATTGTGGTTAAGCTGAAGCTCATCTGGCAACCTTATGCGCTGCTCCTCCAGTCTAAAGTTTCTGCCGTTCCTTCCTCTCCTGTCCTCTCCTGTCCTCTCCTGCTACCACACGTGTTCTTTTCCCCCAGTTTTCATTTTTTCTCCTCCCTGTTATCTTGTGATTATTTGATCCTCTTCTTCCTCTTGTACTTTCTAATATTGCTGTGTTTCTGCATCCAATTTTCTTCTCCTCATTCTACGCTCTTAACACGTTTTCTCTGTTTTTGTGAAGCTACTCATCATGTCAGCTGTCTCTAGTCATACATGTCACCCAATGGTATGTGCTGATGGCTGAATTTTAGTAGGCCTTTCATGTGTGCATCATGTGTAGCAATGGCTGGAATGGGATGTAGCTCGAGTAAATCAATTTGTCATATGAGTAAAATCTGCTGAGTGTGTAGGTTCATGAAAAGGTTCTGTTCTCATTACTGTTTCAGTTTGGTCCAAATGGCCCCAGAGATCCTCTGCTACAATATAGAAAGAAGAAGAATTTGTAATATCTTTAAAACTTATTTTCTGCTTTTACTCCATGCCAACACATTACCCAAGCTACTTGCTGAGTTAAGTTTAACACCAGACTGACGTAACAAATGTAATGCTAGACTGACGTAATGGTCTGACTCAGCACTGATGTCACTTCCAGAAGAAATACACGAGTGGAGCGATATTAAGACTTTCATTCCAAATTGATACATTTCCCGTTTGAAAAAAAGTGACACCACCCCAGGCAGAATGACTGCTGGCATCACTGCACTGTGTGCAATAAGCAGAAAGTGCTGTTAGATGATGATCTGAAGTGGCTGCTGCAGAGAGCCTGGCTTCTTGAAATGATTTAAAATAGTCACTTGAAATTTGTGAAATTTATGTTTATGTTAATTTATTAAATTCTACTAATGCAATCGCAGATGATTGCAAGAAAACAGCACAACGCAGTGTAAGAAAGTGCAGGAAACACAAATAGAAATACTTTAACAGTGAAAAGTAAGGGTGCTGTGCTTGGGGTAGTGGGAAGGCATGTACATCTGTTTTCAACTTCACAGAACTGGGATTCAGACTCAGCTCATACAAAGATATTTTTTGTGGTAAGTTATCATTTTTAGCTGAAGTATTTCTTATTTAACCATAACTAAAATCTTCGGGTTAGGGTTAACCAAAGTTATTTCTGTTGCCTAAATATAACCCTAACCTTAACCCTTACGGCTCAACAGCTTTAGTTGTGACTGTGTTCAATTAGTTGTTTTCGATTCTGTCACAAATAGGTAGAAAGTGTCCATATAACTGACACATAATCCAATACATTTTGAGGTAGTATACTATTCCTGTGAGTTGTGTCCCTTGTTGTTCTTGACCTAACCTTAAATGTATCAATTTGCATGATCTATCACAGGAGCTGCAGTCAGTCTATCACTTTCTAAGTGAATTGTCAGTGTGCCTTTCTTAAATAGTTTCATGCATTGTTTTTACATATCAATGTGCAATTAAATGTTAAGCTGAATGGTAATGTTCTCATTGAGCCCTTGTTTAATTTTGCCCCAACACAAGCAAATAATCCTCATCAATCATATGTGTTGGATAGACTACAGTTCAGATGCACTTTTAAGCACCTCAAAGACAGGCTAACTATTTCCATCAGTGGACTATGTGTTTTTGGTCTGACATCACATTACCTTTTGAAGGGAATGATTTTCATTCTTTTTCTTCAACATGAACATCTTGTCCTTCAGTCCTTCACAGTTGTGCAGCAATTCACTTCACACACACATCAAAACCTGAAGTGAGCATGCAAAGAGTGTGGACTATTTTAAAATGTGCTCCCCTCTGTGCTTGTCAGTAGGTGAGAAAAATGGAAACAATAATCTAAAACCCAGCGACAGTTGGATTGCCACATTTGCCACAAACAAATGAATTAGATTTGACTTTTTGAAAAATCTGAGTGATGGATGCTTTTCAAAGAAAGCAGATAATATGTATGTCACATTAGGTCACAAAGCCATTATTACCAGTTATTCTTAAGTCTTTCAATTAAGGTCCCACTGCTGGACCAGTGAACGCCAGATTGTACATTTGATTAAGTTTAGGTTCTAAGTGTTGCAGAGAAAATAAAAATGCTAGAATGCTAATTACTGTGACATACGAACTGTTTGATCTCACTGCAGGACTTGGTAAACATCACTAACACCAGCACCAGGTAGCACAGCAACACTAACTGACACACACACACACACACACACACACACAAGATAAAACACGGCTGAGGAGGAAATGGCATCCTGGGGTCTTTAGCTGGACCAGTGTGTTTATTTTCCTCCCATGGTGCACCAGGGCCAAGCTGCTTAACGTGCAGGTTGGTGTTCCTGTGGGGCTCTGTGTATTGTGTGTGTGTGTGTGTGTGTGTGTGTGTAATTGTTTGCAGCTGTGTGTGCACATAGGCGGTTGGTAATATTATTATTATTATTATAATACATGGGCAATATGTGATTGCATGATTTTTTTTTCCACTAATGCAAACAGTCAACGGTGTTGCTGTTTAGCATGTGTATGGAAGTTATGAAGTACCAATACCTAAATAAGGGAAAGTGTGTGCAAACATTTGACTGGTACTGTAAGTATTTTTTTTATTACATATCATTACAGTCTGTAAAAGGGTGCATTCAGTCAAACCTATAGTACATGTACCTACATACTGTGAACACAACTAGTGAAGTAGAGGGAGCAGAGTGTGAGCTTGAGGCCTGAGCATTGGATAAACGTTTGGTTTTCCCTGCTGCCTCTGGTGCTATCTGGATTATGAAGGGCAGATATACAGCACTTCAGAGTGTGCCAATTAACAGCCCCAGCAGCGGCCGCCACACAGGAGGGCCCCTCATAAAGACTCACCCTATGGTGTAAGCCCCGCCACTTCCAAGTGCTTTATCCGGGGCCGAGCCCATACACACAGCTGTTAAACTGGCAGGTTTTTAAGCAGCCCCAGCGTTGCCGACAGGCCCAGGAGTTCATAAAGATTTTCTCAGCAAGTGCTTTCCCAAGGAAAGAGAGTGAGATGAGAGGAAGTGGACAGAGAGCAAGAAAGAGAGAGAGAGAGAGGGAGGGTGAGCATGGTGGTTGGGCTATCAAGGGGCAGACCTTGCTCAGAGACAAGATAGAGCCACCGCACTTCTTGCCTTCATCCCTCTCTGTTCCTCTATCTCTCCATCTCTCTTTCCATTCGTGACTGCACTCTTCCCCCTCTTTTTTTTTCTTCATGTGAAGAACCAGTGATTGCAATGGTGGGCAAGCCAACAACAGGCAGGGGGTGGCCTGCTGAGGACTTGGAAGTTGGGATAACTCCAATCGTCCAAGCCATTGCCACCCCTGCCTTCCACATACCAACTGCTGGCATTTCAACAGCTTTGATACATATTTTAAAAGCTGCAGTGCATCAGAACTGTACTAATCTTAGTTAAAAGGCAAATGACCATATACCATTTTCTTCCTGCATAGAGGCCCCCGCGGCACATGCTGCAAATTGCTGGGATGGAAGGACACACAAGCTGTGCATGGATCGACATGCTTATAACATTTTAAAAATGGGCAATATATATTAATATCCATTGCCAACGTATACAGATTAAGCCAACACAGAAGTCTTACTTCTTCAGTGAATGTGCTGGATTATTATTATTGCTTTACTATTTCTCTATACACAACAGGAAACGGTTATAAACCTCTACTATATATCTTTTTTACTTTTCAACAAGGTGCTGACCTAGCAAACAACTTGCCCATTAATTTTTATTTAAACATATTTGACAAGGATTTTGTTGCCAACCCGGTGCTGAGGAGTCAAAACTTAATTTCACACTTTTAGTATTTGAAAACCAGAAATTGTCACATAATACAAATCTATAATAATATATTACACATATTCTGAGATAGCAGTAACTGTGAGCCTCAACAGTGAGACAAACTTTGCTTGTTGCATGAAAGAGCCCAGTGTTCACTGCTGTTGTGACCGTTGAGAAATGTGGATCGCAAGCTAAGTAAACGGCAGGCTAGATATTGTTGGACCACTCATGTGAGTGTGTGTTGTATGTCTGGCTGCACGCACACTGCATATGTATGTATGCACGAATGTCTAAACATGTCCATAATATGCATGTTTGTGAATATTTACAATGCATGTATTAGGAGTCGAGGGTCCACTACCATTGTTCCTGTGGACTGAAGAGATAAAGCAGTAGAAACTGAGCTGACCACATGCTAGACAGTATTGGCCACAGATGTGCCCAGACAGATCACAGAGAAAACGTGATGGCATTTCCTCAAGATGTGGATGTGTATTTTTAAACTTTGATGTGAACATGATTTGCCATGAAAAAATGCTTTGTTCGCGTGCTTCACATGGTCTCAATAACAGAGCTCATACATATTTTATGCCTATCCAGGACTCTTTTTTTGGGGGTCTCAGTAATACTGTACGTTGATCTCAGGACATTTAGCAGCATGCAGAATGAGCTTTCTGGGTAAAAAAGAAAAAACGGTGCATGTGCTTTGACGACAGGGATAACATGCATAGCATGTCAGTGGCTGAGGCAGTTGGTATCACTGCTACAACTACACGATGTGATATTCTTCACTTTGAGGTCATGTATGGCCACAGGTCCTTTGTGCTGATTCCTCTCTGAATGCATTAGCCAAGCAGTTAAAAGGAATGACGTGATTTATTAAAATGTGATCAAACAAATGTTAATGTCTAAAGGCTGTCATACACATGTAACATCTTAAGGCTGTGTAGATTATAGTATTTTTGTTCTCAGCCAACCAACATTTTTTGTTCTGTAATGGTGTTTTTCCCCCATTGCAAACCGTTTTGTTATCCATATTGACTTTATCTGAACTGTTACTTCTCTTGTGGCCACACTGAACATTTTCTTCTTCAAAAGGTTGCCCTTGTGAATTGAATGTATTCATTACTGGAGTTTAAAGAATCAGTTAAAAATCACAGTAATCTTTGTGAAACAAGACATGGTGCACTATACGTTCCGTGTTGATTTGTTGTGTTGATTTACTGACTGGTATTATTTTGAAATGTTTGTTTAAATTTGATTTATACTCTAGTGATTTTCTAAGTGCTGCTCACATATCATTGTGTGCTTCTAACTTTTTGGAATCTATGCTTTCTTACCTATCAATTATTTACATACAAAAATCACCAACTGGGTGTTAAAGAGAATAAAAGCTCATCTTTTCCTATACCACTTGCATGACATACATTAGCACCAGCGCAGTAAGCGTCATGGTGGATTGCTCTGCATTTAATATTTGACATAGCTATATGCTGGTGAAACTTGCGCTATTCTGTGCCATGTGTCTTGGCTAACATTACACGGGGTACTGTATGGGGGAATGGCAGGCGTGAAGAAAGAGCCTGCAGTTCAAGCAGAGGGGAAAGGTATCACAGCAAGGTAATCTGGCTGTTGACCGGCCTGCTCTGTTTAGTTCAGGTTTGAGTGTGTGTGAAGTGATAGTTCCGACACATTGTGTTCTTGTTCTGCTCTTCTTCTGTTTCAGCCTTGGCAGGTGACCCGCCATTGGATGTACTGGCTACTGTACACTGGGTGACAGCGACTGACATTGTAATTGTCTGCTTTGGGCAAGGGGTTGGAGGGTGTAATACTTCTCACGTTTCCTTTCAGTAGAAATTATTGATAACAAGAGCTGAGAGGTGGTGTTAGTGTCACTAACCTGGTCTGAGCAAGTCTTGATTGATGATGGTAATTTGGGTTTGCAAATAAATTCTGGAACTATAGTTATATGATCTTATAATCTGGAATGGATTAATCATCAAAACATCTGCTATAAGTATCAAGAGCATGACTTTTAATTAAGAACCTTTATATTTAACACATGTCATATGTACTCCAAATGTAATCCTCCTGCAGATCTTGTGTATTTTTAAACCAAGCTACTTTTTTTCATCATACTGTAGTGAGGTGCAGTTCCAACTATACAAACCAAAAATGAAATTATAGTAAATAGAAGTTACTGTTACTGGCAAGAGTTCCAGTACAGTCAGTACAATGGTGTAGAAGTTACATGTCAAATGTTACTTTACAGTTTTCCCATTATATTACAGACTTTACAGATGTCACCTCATTAAATGTAACATTTTAATCATAGTTTAATTATTTAACCAGTGTCACATCACGCATATGACTCATTGTTTAGTTTTATTTGGGCTATAAATATTAACATTTATCTCTCTGGATTTAATGATACTTTTTGCTTTCCATACTTGTATAAATAAATAAACATAAAAAGTATAAAAAAGGTATATAATTTGCTTAGCCTCAGCAAATACTCATTCACAATCTACAAATGGACGTTTACCACAGTGAAAAGAATGAAAGCAAGAGAGACGGGCAGAAAGAGAGATTTGGATGGAGAAAGAAAACATTTCACATTAGCAAAGATGAAGATGGTGAGTTGCATGTGATATCACCTTCTGCGCTGCACATGTGCTGCGAGTGTTGAGCGAGAGCGAGTGAGAGAGAGCGAGAAAGAGAGAGAGAGAGAGAGAGAGACACGCATCTTCTACTAAATGGAAATTCCTGTGCTTCAGCCACAGCTGCAGTATGACACTTCAGATGGCCGCGCTTCCCTTTGTACAGCCCCCTGGAATTAGCCCAAACCACAATGGCATCACATCAGAAAAGACGGCAGGAAAATCAGACTTTATTATCTGTCGCTATGGAAATATCTGTGCAGGGAGGAAAAGGGGGCACGAGGCCCTTGGCTTCCTTGCCATGTCAACCTGCATTTTATTATTGAAAACACACACACACACACACACACACACACACACACAAAATTGTCTTCAAATAAGTGTCAGCTAACCCACTGTTATGATACCTGTGCTAGGGATGGCTTTGCACAGTACTGAAATGTAAACATTGCTACACTTATCATTTTCCTTTTTATTGCTCTAATTTTGGAGGCAATGAAAACAATAATTTTCTATAGGCTGCAGTCGATAGCAGGTAATCTGTTATGTATGACATGCTACAGCTGTAAATTTACTTTTGCTGCCGAGAAATTGGTGCTGCACAATATTGTCAAACTGAACCGATACTACATCAGGACTGAAGGAACATTGTTCAACTAGCACTGAGAAGCAAACTGTCTAACGAGGATAAGTAGTATCGCAGAGAATAAAACTTTCCATCAAATTGCGTTTGGGGAGGGGATTCACTTCAAAGAGATCTCAACAACAGTGCTGTCTGTCTAATTTAAGTTTTCAAGCACATGCCAAATGTAAAAACCCCAATTTTGAGGAGTGTATAATTACAGGGAAAGAATGAATGACTATAAATACCCCCATCATTACTAGTACCTCATGAAGAACATGATCCAAACTGAAGCATAATTAAGGCAAAATATTTCTGATCCTCCAACAGACTGTACCAGGAATGTGTGTGCGCATACTTGTGCTTCTGTGTGTTCATCGTGCATGGGTACGTTCTTGTGTGTGTCAGAGATAGAGAGAGAAGGAGAGTGTGTGTGTGTGTGTGTGTCTGTGTGTATGGCGGGAGGGTTGGGGGTGTGGGGGGGGGAGATCACAAGGCATTCTCCCCTAAATATAGTTCTGTTCTGGTAGAGCTGCTATGAACGGATACTTCAGGAAAACTCAAGACAGAGCCGCTTTAATTGGTTTGCAAAGTCATTAATGGAACAGAAGCACAACTTGAGTAGAAGTGTGTGTGTGTGTGTGTGTGTGTGTGTGTGTCTGAATATAAGCACGTGTGTGTATATTGGACCCTGTCAATGCCCTTTAAACAACAACAGACACATGGAAATAACTTTGATCAACAAACATGTAGCAAACAAGAAGATAATAATGAAACTCCATGTTCAGCCTAGGTCTCTTAAAATAGACCATTTCAACTAGGATATATCAGATTTGAGGATAATATTTCTAGATTAGGCCAGCTAATTAGTGCCCCAATAGTTGGCACAGCGCTTTGACTGAGACCCAAATAAGCATATTGTCCTCATCGTAGAGGAGTGAAAGAGCTTTTTTGTGTTCTTCACTCAGAGTCAGAAAGAATGTTCAACTGAGACACAGAAAACTTTACTCGACTGCTCTCCCTGCCTCGCTTTGTTATCTCTTTCTCTCTTTCTTGCCCGATCAAAACACAAGAATGTCGCTTTGAGAGGCCAAATGATAGAAAACCAGGCAAACATGAGCGAGAGACCGTGTGTTTATTTCTAGTATATCTATAAGCCAGGCCAGGTTTTTGTGTCAGCATGGGTCTGCATGGGTTGTTGAGTTGTTGTGAGTTGTTGCTGAACCGGCAGCGAGTCAGTCAGCCAGCCAGTTGTCAGGCAAGTACCAGTTCCTTGTTGCTATTTGTGTTTGAGTGTAGCCGTGCCGAGAGCCTCCCTCCCTCCGTTTTCCCTTTTCCAACCGAATCCTCCAACCTCTTCCTGTGGCAAGAATCGTGTCTTACAGCAGCCTATCGCTCCTGGAATGAAAAGCCTGTGACCGAGGCATCCGTCCCTTTCACTGCCATTGTGCCACTGAAACAAGGAGCAGGACCAAAGTAGTCAGCTAAACATGGTGTAGCGGGGTTCGATGGTGGCCCCGCTGTGGCTGCTGCTTCCAGGCTCCAGTGACTTGTTGTTGCTTGTTGTTGTGTGTTTCGCCCAGCTGGGGCCAGGGCCAGGGCCTGGGACGGCTTTTGTGTCATCGTTTGACCAGTGCTTTACTCATGAAGCTAGATAAATGGATTAGAGGGGCGCAGATATGGGTGGGCAACTTTGAGAAAAGACAACGGAGATGTTGAAGGGAAGAGGGGGTTGGACGAGGAGGGTGAAGGGATAGGAAGAGGCAAAGACATTTGTGTTGTTGGACTACAAGGGGTCGAGCCTGTTGTAAGAATAGCCTGCTTCTGCCAAAAAAGACAAGACAGTGATAAACTTTCCTCCCCGTGCAGTCACCTCTCTCCCCCTCACGCTCCCTCTTACGCATGCACACACACACACACACACACACACACACACACACTGTCACAACGCACAATTCACCGCTAAAATGAATGGATTGCCACAGTGTGACTCGTCTCGGTTGAAGGGGGAGATGGTCCTTGTTCACCAACAAAAGGCTGTGGTATTATGGGGGGGCCACAGCCTGCGACAGAATGCTAAATTGTTTTAGGGTCAACAACTTATTGTCTTTGCATGAGCCACAATTTACATATCTCCTGAGTAGTTTCAGCCCTTAGTCCTCAGATGAAAATAGCAAAACCTCCTCCAGCCTTTGAAAGAGTTATAGCTTTTCAAAGGTTGCTGGAAATAGTTTGGATGAGTTGTTTTCTTTCTATCTGTCTTCCTTTCTTTAAAAGAAAAACAGCAAAACAACTCTCTTTTTTTGGTTTAGAAATGAGTAAATGGATTTATGATATATTATGATAATTTTTATTTGAATTATCTTATCACTATAACCATTGTGGGGCAATTACCATAATATGAGCTTTGTTCACTGCCTAACAATGGCAACAGTGTTTTAAAAAACAGATATTATGTATTTACCTCTGTAATCCCAAGGAGCATTATCCTTTAACTCTATATTTACATTTGATTCATTTATCTGCTCTTCTTCTTCTTTTTTTATTTCATGGTTTTTATTTTTCTTTCCCTCCCCTGCATTGTGGCCCAGGGCATGCAGGGAAGAAATGGCTGGAAGTGACAGCCTAATTATCAGCTCGAACTCCGCTCATTACCCATTAGACAATCCACTGTACATCCACTTACTAAATGAATAATTTTGTATATATTATGGAAGCACAATATTATGGCCTGCAGCTAACGCCTTTGCGCTAACCTCACGCTGTTTCAGTACAAAAGAAATAAATGGGACACCGAGAGGTTATTTAATTTTAGCCCCAAAAGCCAGCTCATGAGAGGATGTCATGTGCAAATTAAGTGTGGGGGGGGGGGGGGGGGTCGGGGGGGATATATATGAAATTGACACACCTGCCTTTTGCCGCCGCAATATTACAGTCATTATTGCCAAAGTACGTGTTGTAGCGTAGGAGGAATTGACTGGCGTCGGTTCGAGCTTCACATCGATATTATTCTAGTTTGGACCGACCGATATCTAAGGACGGGGGCTGGCACACTCTGTATCTTTACACGTTGTAACAATTTACATAGCGCTTCAAAAAAATTAGAGACAAAACAATAAAGGTGACCGTTGAGTTAATATTAACACAGACATATTAAACGCCCTTCTTTGACTATTACAGTAAAATCACTGTGCATGTTCTTTTCGCTCTGCTGCTTGTTCTTAAACTGAGAGAGACGCCTGTTTGCTGTTCGCATCTTATGATGCACCTTGTGTTGTGAGTAAAGTTGTGTTAACGTTAGCCCTACTATAAAAGCGGAACGACCCCGGCTCCGGTCAACAAAACCTTCAGTGACCTTTGTTAATTTTTCCTCCGCTGCGTGACTGTTTAGCGAATGGCCATTTAAGTGACACAGATTTATGCGCATAGACGTCCCTCTCTGCACCACAGATATGGTCTAGTCAACGTTTACCAAGCATAAAAAAAAAATAAAAAAAAAGACATCACTTTTGCCCTTTGGCACTTTTCTGTGACGTTTTAGAATAGTGCAATTATTTGTAATGACTTAATTTGGAAGCTATGAAGGCTTTTCAAGGGGTAATAATATTGCAACTCCTAACACCAAATGATTTATTGCGGAATGGTATTTGAAAATGAAAGATGATTTTGGCCTCTAACGAAAAATAACCATATTTTTCTTTTACTGTTTAATATGAACATGGTGTCATAATATTCCCATACATAAAGGGATTTCTAGTTTTGCTATTTACATTCCTCTAGAATTTGTGATACTATAATGCACGTTAAGTGCAATGGGTTTAAATCTAACTGCACAGCATACTGCATTGTGTGTGATAATGCAGTTAGGCTACAAGTATTTTCATGTGATTTATAGCTCTGTGGAGGGTGAAAGCTGTTTCATGCTTAAGCAATATATTACTGGCCTATAGAGGTCGCTGTGATATTACAAAACAGATGTGCATAAGTCACTCCACAGGTTCAGGCCACTCAAATAATTCACCCTCTGTAACAGCTCACTTCGCAGCTTAGTGTCACTTATAAAGGTGCCCTAACTCAAACGACGAACTCGTTCTCCGATTATACTGAAGTTATTTCAGGAAAGACTTTTCAAAAGTAATTTGTGGAGTTGTTTTTAACCAGACAATAATATGATCAAATCAGTCACATTTTACAGAAGACCGTGAAATTGCTGACTTTTCCTGTGGGTCTAATATTCGTGGCTCCTGCAAAGCAAAAGAAAAAAATACAATGCTCACGTAATTTCCCATCACAACTAATTATTGCACTCTCCCCTTATTATGTTTAAACCCCATTAGGCTGTTGTGGTAAATCAATATTTGCTTTTGCTCTCCGGTTGAGGAGCAAAGAAGCTGCTTTTACAGGCTAATGATCACTATCAGCCTCGGAACAGACAGGACCCCAGAACACTGACCCCGCTCCACGAGGCCCACAATGTCAGCCTCCTCCTCCCCCACAAAACGAAAATATTAATAATTTATCTTCGAATCGACTTCCCTCTCTGACAGATTAGATTTTAACCATTTGATTTTGTTTGGACTGGGCGTTCCCATATTATTACTTAATGACCTTCCCAGCTGCTCCTGTCCATTTTCTGTCACCAGCAACCATCTGGACACTTATTAGCACCTCAATGCATCCACGCTGCTTTCCTCCCAAACTTGAATAAAATTAAGTCTGGGTGCAGACTGCCAATATATATTTTTTTCTCCCATTCCCACCCTTCTTGAAATAAAATTGGCAGCAGGCCTACGTTTTCTCAATAATAATAATAATAATAATAATAATAATAATAATAATAATATTAATGACATTGAATTAATGTAGAAAAGAAATATAGGCTTATGATACTCTTGAGTTTTCTCTATAATTTCATTTAGTTTATTAGGCAAAATATACGATCTGGACAAATTCCTTCAACGCTTCCTATTTACAAATTTAAATCACTTGGTATTTACATTAAAGAAAAAGGACACGCAAAAAACACAAGATAGAGACAAAAATAATAATAATAATAACAATAATAATAATAATTATAATAAAGTAAAAAGCCTACCAAAATGTCCCAGCCTGCCTGGGCAAAGTGGAGAGAAAGAGTAACATTATAGGCGCGATTATAGGCTACACAACAATAGAGGAAGTAATCCATCCACAGGATATTACCAAATTACGCCATTTGTTCTGTACCGACTGAATGCTACGCTGCATTAATATTTCTCATTGTCCTTTTTTCAGGGAGTGTAAAGTCTTTTTTCTTTTGTTTTGTTTTTTTCTTTCTTTTTTTTCAAGCGCGAAAAAAAAATGTCTTGATCAAGCCGAGGAGAGAGCAGTGAGGACCCGTTGCGTGGCGTCTTGTGGACTCCTGGCGCTGGAAGGCAGCGAGGATCTGGATAAAGAATAATACAGAAAGGTAGATAAATACTCCCGCCGTGTTTGGACAGCGGGTCTCAATATGCATCTCAAGTGTCTGGCTGAACAGTTTGGATGTGAAACAGACTGCAGCTCTCCCTCTCCAATCCCACACTGTCTTTGATAATAACATAAAACGATTAATAATAATAATACCAATAGACCTAATAATAATAATAATAATAATGATGATGATAACACATTATAATCATTATTTTACAACTTTTCTTTAACGTGCACAAAAAAAAAACCTCTATCTTACCATTATTAACATTTCTAATTTACTCACATTCTTGCTATTTCTATATGATTGTTGCATAATAGTTGTGATACTTGAAAACAGAGGTAAACTCCCCCCCCCCCCCCCCACTCAGTGAGAGCGCTCCCCTGGGCTCCAGGTCTCCCAGGGGTCTTTAGAGAAAGCACACAGCCTCAGACAGAGCCCGTTTTACTCGGTGACTTGATAAGTAGTCACACTCTCCCCAGAGGGGAGGAATTAAAGGGGGTGTGGGATGGGAGTCAAGACCCCTGTCACCCGTAAAGCAAACTGTGTTTTATTTATCTTTGTTTATTTTACTTTGTAGTGTTATTATTGTTGTTTTATGTAGAAAATAAATATTAAAAAAACAAACCTGCCAGTCATAAACGTTAGGTTTATACACTGAAATTAGTTAAATGGTTTGCCTAGGGTGTGCATCCACTATAATCGTATTTATCTGTTTAATAATTAAGTTTTAATTGCATCAAGATCTTGGGCCTTCACTAACGTCCATGGGTATGCTTAATTTGAGTTATTTTAATTACTGCTGTTAGAGATATTGCTGGGGGGAAAAGTCTTCGTCAGTTCACACTTTGATTAATGCAACAATCGTAACATTCTAAATGTGAACAGGCCTGTGACTGCAAATGTTCTTATGGCAACGTGTTTCAAGCAATCAGCACAAGCAATGAAAAAGTCAAGTCTTGTCTCACCTGTCATGGATGGGTCGAAAGGAAGACTTCAGGATCTGTGTTGGAGGTGAATCAGACCTTACATCGTTTTCATGGTCTAAAAAAGGAAATAAGCAAAAACACTCATCAGCACTGGCATGCTGGATAAATGATCAGCCGAGGTTTCATTGTTTCTGCTTATATATATATTAACATAGCGAAGTAAAAGTAAACCCAGGGCTGTTGTGCATGCGTGTGCACACTGCTTTGTTGTTATAATTTAAAGAAGCAGGCAAGAGATGCGCCATTAACGTAATCCACATATTCTGTTCAGTATAAAATGCTTTGCGCTTGAGTGTGACATTGCTGCGCGTGCACGCGGAGAGGCTGTTATCCTACCTATGTGCTTGGGACTGTGGGTCTCTGGTGGGGCCTTGCTGTCATTGCTGAGTGCTGCTGCAGCTGCTACCGGCGACACCACCACTGACGTCGGCGGCTGCTGCTGCTGGGCCGGCAAGTGGTGGTTGTGGTGGTGGTGATGGTGCTGGTTTACTCCCAGAAACGACCTCACGTTCAGCAGGGAGTTCTGGCCCAGGAAAGCCCCATTTGTCCAGTTGTGGAACTTTCCAATCTGGCATGTGTACAGTCCATGACTGGGGAGGAAGGCCGGGTGGGTCTGGATCTGGTGGTGGGGCGCTGATGAGTGAGTGGTGGCCACTGGGGCACAGGGGGACGAGGGTTTCTGAGATGAACTATCGGGACTAGTAGCGGTCTCTGCTAAAGACCATATTTTCGGCTTGTTGTTGGACGCGAGAGGAAAGCTCCCGGGTCTATCCGGGGACAAAACTCTCGTGGTGTTGTTGTTGTTGCCGTCCGAGTTCTCTTTACTCCCTGCGTGAACTGAAATTGTGCTCTTAGATTTGTCAAAGGCCTCATGGGCCTGCAGGGCGAAGGCCCGTCTTCTCTCCAAGCTGTCCAACTCTCCACCCGCACCGACGCCGCCCCTGTGGTCCCTGCTCCCCTCCGTTGATTTATCGTCGTCGTCCTCGTTGCTCTGATCCCCGTCGTTGTCGTCGATTTTGTCTATATCTATGCTCTCCAAATCAATCTCCTCCTCGTCTTCGTTTTTCTCCGCCTCGTCTCCACTGCCGAACAAGTTACCGTCCTCCCCGTCCTCTTTGCTCCTGCTTCCCCACGTCACCTTGTTCTCCTTCTTGAGCCTCCGCCTGGCGTTGGCGAACCAGGTGGAGACCTGCGTCAGCGTCATTTTGGTGATGATGGCCAGCATGATCTTCTCCCCCTTGGTCGGGTACGGGTTCTTCCTGTGCTCGTTGAGCCAGGCTTTCAGGGTGCTGGTGCTCTCCCGGGTGGCGTTCTTGGGCCTGGACGGGTCGCCGTACTGAAACTGGCCGTATGGATAGAAGGCCGGAGATGTGTGTGCTGCGAAGCTGGCAGGATGGACGCCAGGACTCTCCTTCAGCTCATACTGGGATCCCTTGAAAATAAAGGATACTGTTTTATAACAGCAGTTCATTTAATGTGCACAATTCGTTTGATACGCTGACTAGTAAAATGTTTTTGTTTTTTTTACAATGTAGCTCATGCATTTTGACCATTGTATACATCAAGTGAAAATGGCCTCTACTAAAAAAAAAAAAGTAAAAAAGAAAGAAATCCAAGAGTTGCTGTTGCACCTGACTCTGAGCTTTCCACAAATAAGCTTCTCAACTTGCAAAATACCACATGCTACCACCACCTGCGCCCGCACAGCTCCTCACTCAAAGGCAGAGACCTTTATTAGCAAACATTTTCATACATGACAGTCCAATAACGGAACAAATGAAGTCAACGGGACGAGAGAAAGTTCGCTGCATCATTGTGAACGCACAGATGGCGTGCAAATTGTCAGCTTTCATGTGTACCTGCCAAACTCCCCTCCGCACTCCTCAAGTATGCCAAAGCAGTTTGAAGGCCTGCGTTAAGTTTTCCCAGCGTGCCACACTTGTAGGCTACTTTTGTGCCGAATTGAATCCCCTGCCTCGTTTTTATTGGCTTTGGACACAGCACTCAAACAGATCGATCAGTTCACGCAACGCACGCGCGTGGATTTTGGGATAATAGCTCTTGTTTGGAAGCTTTGGCGCAATAGTCGCCGCAGCGTGGGCCCGATGCACACATTAGCAAACACATCGACACACTGCAAGTTCATTATTATCACCAGGTGTATTTTATGCCAATACATGTCTGACTTTTTTTTTTTTCTCCACGTGGCATTCAACCGTGACAGAAAGATATAATGTAGACAAAACAAAGCCTGCGGAGATAAATAATAAAAAAAAGTGATTGCATATAGAATAAGCTTTTGTTCTATGGTAGATGATACTTTTAATTTTTACTTTTAATGAGTATAGGCAAATAATCTGGCGACGGTTAAAAAAGGAGTAGAAACTTTTTCTTTGAATGGTGCATGCTAAAATGCAGATCCATTTCACAGGTTCTTTCTTCCGTGAAATGTATTTTTGTTTGTTTGTTTGTTTGTGTTTTGCAATTCTATGAATATGAGATTAAGCACCGCATGGCTGGTGTGAATTACGTCTTTTGTTTGCATGCAGATTTTTCGGGAAATAAATCATTTCGAGGCCGATTCTTTTTTTTTGGGCATGTCAAACTTTTCCCATTTCTAACTCAACCACACAAAGGACTGAGCTGTCAGTAATCGAGAAAATGTGGACAAACATTTGGCGATCGATATTTAAAAAAAAAAACCCTGACATGTTAAAATGCATTTACATTTCTCATTATTTTTGTTGAGATTACCCAGCCTGCCATGGTTGTTGTGTTTTTTGGGGGGGGAGGTTTTTTTTTTTAGACAGCGGTGGACACATCAAGCATAAACAATCCTACGTGCAACGCTGATCCGTGATCAGAAAGAAAAGCCAACATTTAGTCTTACCATTTGTGAGAAAAGCGCCAGGTCCGCGCTGGTGTACGGTAAGAAAGCGCTGTAGTTGTGTGCGTACGGGTTGGCGTACATGCCCAACACTGACGTGACCGCCGCTGCGGTGGCGGACGGACTTCCCCCGATTTCGGTGCTCCCTCCCCGGGACGAAGGCGTAAGCACTCCCGGTCTCTCGCTTCCGTACACCGCCTGAGAGGCACTTAAGTACTGCGGGTAGCCTAGCTGGGGGAAAGACATCTCCACCGCCGAACTGTCGCGCAGCTGTACCGTCCGACAAACTGTGCGCAAAAAAAAAAAAGTGTACGAGAGAAAAAAGAAAAAAAAAAGGAACCCGGAGTAAAGAAGGGGAAAGTGTTCAAGCCAAAGTCACAGCTACTACAGACATACAGTGGTGTGCAGTAAAAACAACCCGCTCTTAAATCTCTGCTTCGTCTCTTTTCTCGCGCAAAGTCCGCTGGATGTGATCTGATCAACAATTGCGCTCCGACTGACGCGCCTGGCCCTGAGGTCTCCAGGCTGATCTCTCAGATACAATTTGAAGTTGATGCTTTGATTGGCATCCCCTACTTGAGCCTGCAAGCTCCTCCTCGTTTGGAGCAATGTGGATAATGTGAATATAGAGTGAGCACATTGGCTGAGGCCTCTCTCTCTCCCCCTCTCTCTCGCTCTCTCTCTCCCCCTCTCGTTGACTCTGACTCTCTCCCTCCCTCTCCCTCCGTGTTTGGACTTATTGTATGTTAAATGTTCAAGCATTAGAGTCCATTCACCGAAGGCTTTGATTGTTGTATGACAACCTGTCTACACGATTTTACAGCTGTCCTACACAGGGGGAAGTAAACCCGTCAGAAGAAGGAACTTACTTTGAATAGATTTAAATTGTAATTAAAGAGGGAAAATAGCTCTCCACAGAGGAATTAGTATTTGGTATCACGGGATGCTGGTGCGTTTATTTAATTTACAGTCACTAATTTACTCTAAAAGTTTCTTCCTCTAAGTTGAATTTATTCTTTTTAGTGTTCTTCATCTAATATTTTTCAAAACGCATGTACTTGTTAAATCGACATAATAGTTTAATTGTGTTTATTAGGATGAGACATTCTAAAATATAGGTTTGAATAAAAATGACCAAATAAATAAATTAACTATTACAAATTCAGCCATGTAACTACGATGTAAATTTTAAGATTACATTTGTAATTCCAGCTTTTCCTTCAAAAGTCCAAGCAGTTAAGTTAAACCATGCAAATATCTCAATAGCATTTATTAATTATGTATGTTTTTATCGACTTCTGTTTTGGTTTCCTTTGATTTCTTCATTAAGGTTTAATCAGCCAAATTCTCCCTCTCTTTTTCTCACCCTCTTTCCATCTGCACGCGCGAGTGTGTGTGTGTTTGCGCATGTGTGTGTGTGTGTGTGTGAGGACTTAAACCAGATTGCTGTTGTCCTTTGTAACAACAGAGCGACTTCACGTTTGCTTGTTTGGAGTGAAAAGGGCTGAGGGAAAAGCCAGAGACAACTCAAACACCGAGACACCAGGCTGCGGAGTCTGCATGCAGGTTCTTGTACGCGCCACAAAAGATTAACCATTTACATTTGTGAGTCACTAATTTAATTTAAGCCTTCACTTTCAACACATTAACTCAAAAAGAGTGAGGATGAAGAGTCATTTATCCGTCATAGCTCAGAAATCAGTTTTCTGTAACTGGGAATTTCAACTATAATTACCGTTTTACACTCTTATATTGTCTTTTCTCTTATAAAATAGGCTTTCGAAAAATATAATTCCACAAGCGTTGAAAAAAAAAAAAGATCTGATGCTGTAGCTTTTGGTCACCTCCTCTTGAACCGCTTATCCATTTTCCAGCTCAGAAAAAGAGAAGGGTCGGACTCTAACCTCCACTTTCCTTAGCTGCCCACTACCGACACAGCCATGTGGCTCACGCGAGGGGGGAGGGTGTTCATGTTTTAACAGTTCTATTTTTATTTGATTTGATTCTTATATCACCAACCTCCCGAGTCAACGGGGGTATTCTGTAGATCTAGATTTAATGCCTTAACGACTGAAGCCCAAGAAGTCAGTAGATTTTGATCTGCACCAGATGGCTCCGAGTGGATATTGCCGAGCGCCGAGGATCTGTTAAAAATATCTGAGGGGCACTGATGGTAATCTGGGTAACACATCAGAAAGGAGGGGAGGAATGGCAATTGTGATAACCCGCTGGAAATGTGTGCAGGGGGCTAAATATGATGGTTGTGGTGGGTTCGTTGGTGGGGGGCTGGCAGTGAGGAGACAGAAAATATCTCTAAATGGGAATAAAATACATTAGAGAAAAGGAAAAAAAACTAAATTGACTTGATGACCAATTTAAAAATAAAGAAGGCAATTATAAGCTAATAATAATAATAATAACATTAATTCATATTAATCGATTGCTACACCTGTATTTGCGGTTACATTTTTTTCTTTAAATAAAACGTTTTTTTTATTTTTTGAAAAGTAGAAATTTGACTCCCGGTAAACAATGACACGTGTTGAAGGCAATAAACCATCACTGTTAACTGATTTATTGAGTCTTGTTAAACTCTCATTACCACCACAAGCACTTCAGCTTCAACCCAGAGAGAGAGAGAGAGAGAGAGAGAGAGAGAGGAAGAGAGAGGAAGAGAGGGAGAGAGAGAGAGAGAGAGAGAGAGAGAGACGCACAGAAAACTTTGTTCCGGATCCACTCCCATTTTTAAACCCATCCACAACACGTTCGCTTCTAATGTACTTTCCTCGAAACAGATGGGCTTTTCACCATCCGTATCCCGTCTCAGTATGACGCGCGCGGGCGTCCACGCACACACGTGCACACCGTCGTAACTTAACGTTTTTTTTAAAATACTCTCTACCTTTGTAAAAAGAAAGAAAATCCTCAGGCTGCTCATATTAGATAGTTTTATCATGTAAATCTACAGGAGCCTCATAAGCTGTTATGCCTTAATGACCTCATTCAACTAAGTCACTCAGGTAGTGGATCAGGTCATTATGTTTAAATGGATGTGTTCCACATTTTAAATTTCCTGTCACCTATTTCATCTTTACATTTTTATTTTCTTGATACCTGCCTTCTGCAGAAAATAAAACAGTCACGCATCATTATTGGTTCTGCTAATGATTTAGAATATAGACTGAGCACACTGGCTTAGCCACTCTCTCACTTCACTCATTAGTGTCCAAATTAGTAGCAGAGTAGCATTCCTACTGTACATTTTGTGCAATAAATACTATGATACAATATACATTCTAAAATAATATGATAGCCCACCATTAAATGCAGAAAAGTTAACAGCATTTTTAAAGTTGCTGTACATACCAAATATGATGTTCTATTATAGTTGTGAAAAGGTTTTTGTTGTTCTTGTCGGTAAGATGCCTGCATGTATGACAGTCATGACTATGGAAACAAACTAATGTTGTGTTCTGTGGCAAATGAGCGGCACTATTAACTTTGTTTCATTAATTTCTATTCTACAAGTGATTTTTTTTTAACTTATGTTTGAGTAAAATATAATACACAAAAAAAAAACAACCAAAAAGCCTGTTGTACAATCTTGTTTATGTCACTCAGATGTGAGTACAGGGTCATGGCAATGTAGTCTTACAATTTTGTCTAATTCGGTTTAATTAAAATCTATGTATTTGGCCTCTAGGAACTAGGCCAACACATTAGACCTGACTGACTGCAATAGAAGTCAAAGAGAGTGAGCCTACATTACAATAACATCGGTTCTGTTGACAGTTGGCTACCACCGCAGAGGTCAAGGGTGTCTCTGTGAACTAATAACTGTGGTGAAAGATACTCCTTTCCTGCCTCTGGGAGTGCCAAAGTTGAGGAAAGGTTAAGAATCTGCAGAATGTCCCTTTTGTGCTTTTCTCACAGATTATCAAATTAAGTGTTGAAACCAAAACTCCTTTTTCCCCTGAAGAGAAGAGATTAGATGAATATCAATTATATCAATGGGCCATCACAACTGTTAGACCTCTTCCCTTTAACATCGCACACAAACATGTACACTCACGCATGGTTCCAATATACTCCCTGAACTGCGTCACAGCAGCTAAACTATTTAGCTGTGGGTTACAGTCTGAGGACCACTGGTGTTACTGTGAGACATTTGATACACAGACAACTGCACCACACCTATAGGTAAGGAAACTAGGAATTTCCTGGATAATAAAAGAGGTCTATTCTGGGTATTAGAAGGTCAGGACGGTATGCACTTGACAGCTAAACACTTGGAGGGGTGGTGTTCCCCAATTTTGAGGTGACAAACAGTATCTGATCGCAAATTGTTGCTATATTTAAAGGTGCTTTGTTGTCCAATGTTGTACATGTTTATCTCTGCAACATGTACAGGGTAATAGATAATATGACTTCAGGTGAATAGTCTTCCCATTTATATGTGTATAGAATATAGTATTCTTATGTCAATAGAGGATATTAAGGCATTGTAGTCTTCAAATGGACATCCAATCAAATTCATGTCCTTTTCTATGTTTTATGTCTCTGCATTGATTGGCCTTCAACTTGGTGTATGCTGCTAAAAACATATCTGTATTTTTGCACTTAATGTTATGTTTCTTTAAGTTTTTGTATACATTTAAAAGGAAGAGCAGCACAAGGACTTGTTCAGAGGACGTTCTTGAAGTTCAGAGTAACTGCAACTCAAGTAACATGACTTTCCCAATGATTGTTTTCCAGATTTAGATCAAATAAACATACTTTTTTTCTGTTGTTTTGTAACACCTGTGCCTATACAAATGGGAAAACCTGTCATATATTCAGGACATCGCAGTCTGGGGTTAGCATCTGAGGTCCCACATAGATCTAGGCAACAAAAGGTCTTTGGTTAAAATTGGGGAAATATTGTGGTTTCAGTTAAATGTTAATTAAGTGAACACCCCTTGTCTTGTCTTTCAAGTAATTGTTGTCTTTTTATCATTAAATATTACTAATAATTATTCATTTTCAATATTTCATTATTAAACCAAGGACATTATCTTTCCCTAACATTAGCCAAGTGCTGGGAGAGCCGCACCGTAACTATAAAGAAGTTGAATCGGGCTTTAGTTCCTCTGAGCAGATATTGCAGTAAGTCTGTTGTCAGTGAGAGTTTTGCAGATAAGTGCAGTACTTTTATTAACAACGCCTCAACAAGGCCTCATTATGTTGATAAAAAAGCAGAATCTGGGATGCATTACGTTTTGCTCAAAATGTATACCATTGCAAATTAGTAGTATGAAAGTTATAAGTAAGAGAATGGGTAAACAAAGGTACAAGTAGTTGCACTTAACGTAACTCACACTGTAATTCTATAACTAGATAGTACTACCATCCCTGCTGCTAAAGTTAAGCACAGAGGGTGTTAACGTGTTAAGTACTACTATCATGATTGTACTGCTTGCTACTACGTTGAGGCAAAGTTGTGGGGGAAACACAGTACTTCATTATCGTTGACAAGTTTCTTTTAACTCATTCTGGCTTCTAACTGCATACCATACAAAAGACAACAGCCAAGGATCTGACTTTTTTTCCTCCCCAAGGGCATTCTCAGGGGTAATGAACGGGTGGGCCCAGATTTTGATGTGGTTAGGGGCCAAGGGGAGAGAAATGTGAGAAGGGGTGTTAATTGTTTTGGCTCTTTGCTGGGGAAACATATCAACATTAGATCTAATGGAGGTTAAAGACTCTCATTGCCATAGGGGCTGGAGCTAATGAATAGCTGTAGCTAGCCAAGGAGAGAGAAAGAGAGCGAGAGAGAGAGAGAGATGCAATGAGAGCGAAAAAGAGGATGTAGCATTTACTGGCCTTTATAAGGTTTTAACTGCATTAAGCTTAGTGTTTAATTGCAGTGTTGACCTAAGAGGATTAACATTAAGAACTCATGAAACTATTAAAAACATTTTTTTTTTCAAATGGGACAACTATGTGCAACTACAGTGACTGGCCACAAGGACAACTTCAACCATGAGTTTAAAGAGGAAAAGATCTTCTCATAATTTAAAGTAACATTGTCATTTTAATTTACCTTCATTGAATACAAACACGTTCTACTTTAAAACCTGTTGCATAAAGATTCACAAATACTGTACCAGTCAGCACACACAACAGCTAAGACTGCAGAAGCTTATTAACCATTTTGGCAATTCACAAACTAATTCCATTACCTGGTATTTAACTTCTCCATGAATAATCAACTGAATCCTAGTAAGCCAACAGGATGTAAGCCACAGACGCTCGGTCTATACTGTATGTGCACATCTGCGCAATTCAGTTGCAGATGTATGCAAAGTACAGTAAACGTGTGAGGTGTACAAAAAAGACTTTGGACAAAGAGAACAGTGATATCAAAGTCGTATTTGTCCCACATATAATTTTATGCTAAACCTGAATGAGAAAGACTGAAGCATTGGTTTGAAACACTAGCTTAGAAATATTCATAAGAGTTAGTCTTCCATTTCAGATGTTTATTTGCTGCCTCAGAAATGGGAGCATGCAAATCTGCTTTCAGATGATACAATCCCCACGTTTATTTATCAACAGAGTTAATTGAAATTTAAGGAAGGGCCTTCTTGGGGAAAAATATTTTTGTACATTGAAGTATTCCTTTGAAATTACAACCTTTGATAGTGGTGTAAAGGATAGACTTATAGATAAAATGATCAACAGACAGCATGACAAATGGAATTTTAATGAGCCTGTTTCTTTCATCTGTTATCATGTTGCAGCTTCTTGCTTTGGTGTGTCTTTGTACTAACTATTGATAGTAGTTGAAACCTGCTGTTTTTATGTTACTGGACATGCTCCCCATGATGCCTTGGCCTCTCACTCTTAACAGCACTGCTATCACCTTGATCACTGATCAGACTGACTCTGTTTCAGTTGCTTTGGGGTTTAACTTCCTGGAGTGTTTAATTGGTTATAAACAGCCTAAAAAAAAGAAAAGAAAAATAAACGGAGAGAAAAAAAACGAGTCTGACTTTTCGGATATTGCTGTTGTAGGATGGATTGGGTGAGATGCTTTTTCCTTTTCACTCATGTTATGAGAAGTACACAACATGTACACACTTAGCATTATTTCAGTGGACCAATTTCTGTCACAGGATATTGTTCTTGACGTTGGTGGGACCAGAAACTACCCTTTGAAATGAAATTATTGATGTCATCATGGCTACTGAGTAGGGTAACCACTCTCTGGTCTTGGGTGTTATGGGGTCACATATGAAAACAGCAGTCTGTCATATTCACTTGTGCAGTAATGAGTTATAAACACAGTGATCTGGGAAGGGGAGGGGGGTGTTAGAGGGCAAACACCCTAAAAAAACAGGGTTCCAAAGGGGTTCACAGGCTATTGATGTATTAGATTAGCTCTTTGTGGGACAGATTAGATCTTCCCATTGCAGCTGAGCTGGGACAAACTACATAGAATCTGCTTTTTCTCTGTTTAGACAACCATGACAGACCTCGATATGAGCTGAAAACGAATCGGGTTGAGTCCTCTAGAGTATACAACCTTAGAAATGTAATTTGTTGATGCCCAACACATTGTTTTATCTTGGAGGATTTTTTTGGCCTGGATAGGTTTGGCAGGAGAAAAAAAAATATATATATATTGACCTAACAATTGAATGTCTTTCTATGTATTTGTAAACTCTGTTGGGTTGCACCTGTCCTTTTCTGTCAATAAAAGCCATTTAAAACACAACCAGTTCCATACATGCTTAGCGTGTATTGAAGTCAGCAGCAATCGTTGATATCCCACGTCCCATGCAGGAACTTTTGTTTTTGTTTATTCAAATAAAAACACATTGGGTTGCAACAGTCTTACACAACAACTCGGCTATCTTTGGTATAGCTCACACAGGATTTCAGTGACCTCCGTGTGCATTTGAGCATCAAATGATAGTAATGTGGCTTGTTTTGGCTTTTAATACTCAGATCCATCATTTTCTGCAAATTCAAAACATAAAAGATGACATCTTAGTGTGCAATCACTAACCACCCCGTTAATGTGAGTATGACATAATATACATCAATTCAAATAGTTTATAAACCTACAGATGTGAATAGAATAGTTTTTTCTCTGTTTACTATACCAGCCTTAACCACACAGCTGTTTTATATTCAGTTGGGAAAATGTATCAAAACTATCCGGCATTTTAGTTAGTGGTTGTTTTTCAAATCTTCTTGTGTTCCTTTATTATGTATCGGGCTTGCAAGATATCTGATTGGATGATCTTACCAACAGCAAAAAAAAAAATGGCTGTAGACTGCATATGTGTGGAAGAGTTCACCTACACAAGGGCAAATACAAAAAAAACCTTAAATGAACAAGGGTGCGCTCCTCTATTTCAAGTGCAGTGATGGTGTAACTCAGAGTGGGTGGCAGGTTGCAGCACGGCTTTTTACATCACGCTCATGTTGAAGCATCATTGATCCCAGCTGAAAAAGAAACCAATCTGGACAATGAAGTTCAATAACAACTGTCTCTCCTCTCAAAAGGGGCCAGCTGATCTGGCACAGTGTAATGCTTTAGCATTAGTGGCACTCAGCTGTTTCTGCCAAACATTGGCCCACACCATGAAATCTCTTGTTAAGAAGAGAGAAATAGTGGTTGGCTTGTAATTGAACCATTTTATACCCCTCTCCTCCTCCGCCCCCCTGCCCCTCTATCACTCTTGTTACCCCCGTTTCCACCTTCTTTCCTTCTGTCCCATCCTGCTTGTCCCCATTTGTTTTCCGCTCACCTCATCTTAACACACACACACACACACACACACACACACACACACACACACACACACACACACACACACACTCATTTTGTATC